>CM053026.1:772096153-772158285 GCA_028564925.1 Lithobates sylvaticus | reverse complement strand
CAATGTGCGGTTCCTCAGTGGCAGGTTCCCAAACGTTACTCTCTACCGGCATGTGGAAGGCTTGTCCATAGCCTCGCTGGACCAGGGCGGTAAGGGTCAATTACCACGACTCATGGTCCCAGCTGGCAGTGGACAGGACGTTACCGTCTTCACATCACAAAGATGCAGAACATGGGGCATAGGGGTTGGAGTTTTCCGCCAACCACACTGCCTCCAAAAGGCTACTACTGGTTGTGACACACCTCTCTCCTCCACCCCCTCCCTCTACTTCTTCTTCCGTCCATGGCCGCTTCGAGTGCTCTGTCCTCTGAAAACAGGTCGGTGCTCCGAAGGCGTCCAAGGTGCTAGGCAAGTATGCAGGCAAAAAGAATGCCATGCCAAGCTTGCGCTGGTGTGTTTGTGGGACAGGAGCCACACTGGGGCTAGTAGGTTCTGTCAGCTCTGCAGGTGGCAGGCCGAGAGGTGGTTGACACCACGCCTTCTTAAGCCAGAAAGGTGGTTTGTGACAATGGCACCAACCTCCTCTCTGCCCTGCGTACATGGACAGCTGACCCATGTGCCCTGTGAATGGCTCACTTCCTTAACCTGGTGGTGCAGCGGTTCTTGGTCAGGTACCCAGCTTACAGGATGTCCATGAGGCAGGCCAGGAAAGTCTGTGTGACATTTTTTCCGCCGATCATATAATGCCAGTGCTCGGCTGGCTTGAGCTGCAAAAGGAGTTGAACCTGCCCAAGAACCGCCTTATATGTGACATGCCCACCAGGTGGAAACTCAACGTTGGCCATGCTGCAGCACTTGCACATGCAGCAGAGGCCATCAATGAGTACCTGTGGGCGACTACAGGCACCAGGACAGGGTCAGGAGAGCTCGGATTTTTTCCCCACGTCCAGTGGAGCATGATCAGGGATGCATGCACTGTCCTGTCACCATTTGAGGAGGCCACGAGGATGGTGAGCAGTGAGACAGTGCATGCATCAGTGACACTGTACCATCTTAGTCCGTTTAAACCTGTTGGAGCATACGCTGGCGTGGGAATAATGGACAGGGCACTTGAGGCAGAACAGAGGCAGGAAGAGGAGGACTTCCTTGCCTCTCAAGGCCCCTTTAATCCAGACAGTCCTTTCCTTCTCTCCCACCCATCACACAGGAAGAGGAGGAGATTGAGGAGGAGGATTGTGTCAGCATGGAGGTTGGAGCCTGGCACTCAGCATCAGCAGCAGCAGTCTTTAGGATGATTTACAGTCCCAACAAAACCAGTGGACTTTTGTACTAGGCTGGGAGAGAGGTGGCTGCGGATCATGTCGTTCCACAGTGACCCAGAAGACTCAGGACCGAATGCCCCTCAGCTAACTACATTGCATGGCCTCCCTGATCCTGCAAAGCCTGCGGAAGGATCCTCGTATTCTTCAGATCAAGGAGAGGGACCATTACTGGCTGGCCACTCTCCTTGATCCCACGGTACAAGGGTAAGGTTGCGGGACCCTGTATCTTGCCATCGCAGAGGGAGCAGATGATGAGACATCTCCGGGAGGCCTTGCAGAAAAGGTCTTGGCAACGCGTTTCCCAAGACTGGAATGGTTACAAACTCCTGGTCCTGGACGACGATTTGCTGAGGCTTCGGTCAGTAGCAGAAGGAGCGGTGGGGAAGGTGGACGTCTGACCGATGCGTTCAGACAATTTTTTTAGTCCGCAGCCCCAAGTATGATCGGTTCCAGCAACCATCGCCAGCGTCTGATATACATGGTGCATGGAATACCTAGGGCAAGGTCAGACTTGGACACCTTTTCCCACCGAAAATCCTCTGGCTTACTGGTCATTGAGGATGGATCACTGGCCAGAGCTTGCACAGACATGCAATTGAGCTACTGGCCTGTCCTGACCATCCAGCGTTCTTTCGGAACGCACATTCAGTGCTGCTGGAGGCTTTGTCACCGATCACAGGTGCGCCTGTCCACCAACTCGGTTGATCGACTGACCTTCAGGCACCTGAAAAGATGAAATCAGTCTTACTCACGGGATCACCACCAGAAAAATCAGCTACCGGAGGCACGTGATTGTCCGACACAAAGCTAACTCCTGCTGGATAGATAACTGAACCAAAATTGTTACCAAATAATGTCACATCCCTTCATTAAGACTGCCTACGTGCGTCGATGCTGAGTGACTGTCAACTGTTATGTTGCAAAAGACTGACTATCCTCTTCCCTCTCTTTAACTGCCTATGATTTCTCTGATGATAGCTGTTATGGAGAACAGCTCTCCTTCCTCCCAATGATCCTATGAAGCTTGGAAGAACATATTTGTTCTGGGTGCCACCACCAGTGCCTAAGGCCGCAATTTTTTCAGCCCCTGTTTAACAGGTGGCGTGTAATTACATTTTTTTATGCAATGCTTTGCAACAGGTCTCACTGCTGTGCTCAGATAACAGTATCTGTGGGGTTTCAGTTGTTGTGGCACCAGCACCAGTGCCTAAGGCCCAATTTTTCAGCCCCTGTTTAACAGGGGCGTGTAATTACAATTTTTTATGCAATGGCTTTGCAACAGGTCTCCTCATTGCTATGCCAGCAGTACGAGTATCTGTGAGGGGATTGCAGTGTTTTGGCACCAGCACCCATTGCCTAAGGCGCACAATTTTTTCAGCCCCTGTTTAACAGGTCGTGTAATTACAAATCTTGATCTAATAATTCACAGCATGGGGGCCCATTCCTGCGCCCACCAAGAGTAACTGTGAGGGCTTACAGTCTTGTGGCAACACCGGTCCACCACCACCACCAAAGGCCCAATTTTTCTGCCCTGTTTAACAGGTGCATGTAATTACAAATCTTGATCTAATAATTCACAGCAAGGGGGCCCATTCCTGTGCCCCCCAAGAGTAACTGTGAGGGCTTACAGTGTTGTGGCAACACCAACATCTAATGGGTCAAAATTTCTTGCAGATATACAACGGCAGGCCCCTACTTTCAAACATCCAACTTAGAAACGGACTCCTACTTGCAAACGGAAGGAGAAAACAGGAAGTGAGATGGAAATCTACCCCTAGGAAGGGAAATTCGATCCTGTTAGTACTTTTAATTTGGGAAAATAGGTATCTCCTTCTCTATTGTCTACTGATGCTTTAATCACCCAACCAATCCGTGTTTCAATAAAAACCCCACTTTTCCAAAAACATTTGTCATTGGACGGAAAGTGAGGTGAAATGTTCTGAACAGGTGCACAACAGCAAAACAAATGTTACAGGGGTGATAACCCTTCCCTATGTTCTCCAAAAAAGCTTAAAAATATTGATTTTTTTTGGATGGAGCCTACACGTAAAAATTTACCTGTTCAAAATTACAACAGATTAACTATACTTTAAGAACAAACTACAGTCCCTTTCTTGTTTTGCACTGGATGCCTTGTGGCCAATTATAGCTCAGGGGTTTAGTACACCCCCACACATATATAAGGCCGCCGCGCCGGCGGCCTCATGTAAGTGTGTTCCAGCGTGTCAGTGACATTATCTGCTGTGATCCATTCTGCAGTGCTGCTGAGTCTGACATTATCTGTGCTGTGATATATTCAGCAGAGTGCTGCTGACTGCTGACATTATCTGCTGTGATTCTGGGGATTAGTGTGTGCGTGCTGTTAGTACAGCATTGCAGTATCACATTAAAACACCCTTACCCCTTCTTGCCTGTTGTGTCATCTAAGCAGCCATCTGCTGCTAATGAATTGCAGAGTTCCCGTAACACAGAGAACAGTCATTCATTGAAAGTCATTGATAAAAAAAAGTCATTGATAAAAAACAAACAAAAAAAAAGCGTGGGGGTCCCCCCAAATTCAATACCAGCCCTTCAAGTCTGCTAAAGGATATTAAGGGGAACCCCGGCCAAAAAAAAAAAAAAATGGGCGTCCGTGGTCCCCCTCAAAATAAATAATACGGTGGGGTCCCTCAGATCCAACCTTATCCTGAGCACGCAACCTGGCAGGCCGCAGGGAAAAAGAGGGGGACGAGTGCGGCCCCCCTCCCTGCCTGAACCGTACCAGGCCACATGCCCTCAACATTGGGAGGGTGCTTGCGGGGGTCCCCCCAAAGCACCTTGTCCCCATGATTTGATGAGGACAAGGGCCTCTTCCCCACAACCCTGGCCATTGGTTGTGGGGTCTGCGGGGGGGGGGCTTATCGGAATCTGGAAGCCCCCTTTAACAAGGGGACCCCCCAGATCCCGGCCCCCCCCTGTGTGAAATGGTAAGGGGGGTACAAAAGTAACCCTACCATTTCACCAAAAAAAGTGACAAAAATTGTAAAAATGACAGGAGACGGTCTTTGACAATTCCTTTATTAAAATCTTCTTTTCATCTTCTTTCGTCTGGTCTTTCTTCCATTCTGTTCATCCTTCGGTTTTCTTCATCTTCTCCTTCGGCATCTTCTTCCAGATCTTCTTCTCCCCATCTCTTCTTCTTCCTCGATTCGCTTCTTATTGCTCTGGTCTTCTCGTCCGGCATCTTCTTCCACGGCGATCGGCGTCTCTTCTTGGGCCGCTCCGCGCAATGGGAGGCTCCCATGTGTGAGGCTGCTGCGTATGACAGGTCTTGTTATAACGCAGGGCGGGCCACATGGTGACCCCGCCCCCCTTCATACCGCACAGGGACGTACATGGAAAATTCCCTATCGCTTTCACACATGAAGTCAGAGACGGGGCGTGGTCACCAGGTGGCCCGCCCTCTGTTATAAAAGAGCTGTCAGACCGCCATCGAAGCCTCACACAGCGGGAGCCTCCCATTGCGCGGAAGCGGCCCAAAAGAGATGCCGAAGTCAGGAAGAAGATGCCCGGACTAGAAGACCAGAGCAAGAAGAGAGCGGATCGGAGGAAGAAGAAGATGGAAGAAGATGCCGAAGGAGAAGAATTAAGAAACCGGTAGGAGATGATGAAGAAGAAACCGAGAGGATGACGCAAGACCAGAAGAAAAGAAGAATTTAATAACGGAATTGTCAAAGACCGTTCTACCTGTCCATTTTTTACAATTTTTTGTCACTTTATTGGTGAAATGGTAGGGGTACTGGGACGTTCTAAGCAGGGAAACTTGCGCCCCTTCACAGGCATATATAGGACACCCCCAGTTCAATATTTAAAGGAAATATTACACTTTTATTTTTTACTTTATGCATTCTTAAAATCACTTCACCTGACACAAAAATGGCCGTTTTATTGGAACACCAAATATTATTGCATTGAATACATGTCCCCTGGGGCAGGACCTCAGGTCCCCAAACACTTTTTATGACAATATCATGCAATTATTTGCCTTCAAATTAGCAGTTTTGATTTCGAACGTTCGCCGTGTCCATTATAAATAATAGGGTTCTTTAAGTTCGCACAAAACTTTAGGTCCGTTCGCGGATCTGTGGGTGCTAAAACCCAACCCAGAGGTGTTCGGATCTTCCCTACTAGACAGGTATCTTTCTTTACTTGCAGGAACCTTTAAAGTGTAAAACATGGGAAATGTGTACAAACGGTACCTGAAATGTTGGAGATCTCTCCTTCTGGACATGGGACGCACTCATAGCAGCATTTATGAATGGAAGATGCAAACTTTTTTCTGCTGCCAGGTAAACAGGGATCTGAGCACCGAGATACCGGAACCTGAAATCAGATATTTCCTATTCCAACATGACTGCACACCAGTGCACAAAGCAAGGTCCATAAAGACATGGATAAGCGAGTTTGGGGTGGAGGAACTTGACTGGCCTGCACAGAGTCCTGACCTCAACCCGATAGAACACCTTTGGGAGGAATTAGAGCAGAGACTGCGAGTCAGGCCTTCTCATCCAACATCAGTGCCTGACCTCACAAATGCGCTTCTGGAAGAATGGTTTCAGACACACTCCTATACCTTGTGGACAGCCTTCCCAGAATAATTGAAGCTGTTGTAGCTGCAAAGGGTGGGCCAACTCAATATTGAACCCTACGGACTAAGACTGGGATGCCATTAAAGTTTATGTGTGTGTAAAAGCAGGCGTCACAATACTTTTGGTAATATAGTGTAGTTGATGATAGATCTAAAGATTATATAGTGTATGGTGAGCTTTGCAGAACCCAGGAAATACTACTGTTTTCAATATTACAGCTCTATCTACATAGGCTGTTATCTGATCGCTCAGCTCCTGCACACTCTGCCAAATGAACAATCTATGGCTGTGTATTTAGTGACAATGGTATTCACTGATTGCATAGGAAAACTGCGCACCTGGTGAGGGGTGGTATCGATGTGGGGGAGTGTAGATGATGCAGGGTGTGTACTAATGAGGTCAGCTGGTGAACTCCTTCCTGGGTCACATCCCAAGGTCTGTCCAGGAAGTAATGGAGAAATGTTTTTATACATCCAGCTAGACACCGAGGTAAGGGGTGTGTAAGATAAATAGAAAGCTTTTTTATTTCTGGAAAAGTAGTACATTAATGGTATATTGGTACATAAGGGAGCTGGAATTTAGAAGAAAAAAGTGAACTTTAATCAAAAATAGAGGCCCTATCAACATACAACAGAAATCAATAAACACCACAAATGAATGAAAACCCACAAAATACCGACCCCTGAATGGATGTCAGACCTGCAGAATTCACCTTAAACCCATTGGAGAGGAAAACCTGAACCTCATTCCTATTTGTAACACTTAGGCCACATACACACGATCTGACTTTCCCGTGGGATTGTCCGCCGGACATTCCGACCATGTGTAGGGCTCCGGCTGACTTTTTGTTCCCAAAAGTCCGGGGGACTAAGTTTTAAGTTGTGACTTAAAATCTGCCGAACTCGACAGTCCGGCGGACAATCCCGCCGTCTGTGTGCTAGTCCACGGGAAATGAATGGACTTGCCTCACACACGGAGGAAAGTCTGTTCATTTAGAACGTAACTCCAGGTAGACGGGACTAGCGAAGGAAGTGAATGTCGCTGCGCTAGCCCCTTCACCTGGTATGGATTTAAAGGGGAATCCCTATGCCGAAAAACGGAATGGGGGTCCCCCCCGAATCCATATCAGACCCTTATCCGAGCACGCAGCTCGGCCGGTCAGGAAAGGGGGTGGGGACGAGCGAGCGCCCCCCCCTCCTGAGCCGTACCAGGCAGCGTGCCCTCAACATGGGGGGTGCCCTGGGGAAAGGGGGCCCTGCGGCCCCCCCACCCCAAAGCACCTTGTCCCCATGTTGATGAGGACAAGGGCTTCTTCCCGACAACCCTGGCCATTGGTTGTCGGGGTCTGTGGGAGGGGTGCTTATCGGAATCCGGGAGCCCCCTTTAATAAGGGGGCCCCCAGATACCGGCCCCCCACCCTATGTGAAGGAGTATGGGGTAAGATGTACCCCTACCCATTCACCTAAGGAAAAAAGTGTAAATAAAAAATGACACAATTTTTTAAAATACTTTATTGCACAGCTCCGGGGGTCTTCTTCCGTCTTGGGGGGTCTTCTCGCTGGACTCCTCCGCTATATTCTGCTCTTTTACTAGCTCTTTCACTAGCGGAGGAGCCCGGCTTTCTTCGTGGCCGCCGCCGCCTGGGGGGTCTTGTTCCGACTTTGGGGGTCTCTTCTGTTCTTGCCGGGCGTCCGCTTTCTTCTTCCAGCTCTTTTACGAGCGGTGGCCCGGGCTTCTGTTGCCGTCGCCGTCGCTGTCGTCGCCTTCTGCTTCTTGTTCTTCTTTCTTCATCCGATGTTGACATGACGCTCTCTCTGGCCATAATGGCACGCTGTGCTGTGACTTATATAGGGACAAGGGGCAGGTCACCAGCTCATGTCACATGGTGACCCCGCCCCCTTATGATGTCACAGTCCCGGAGGATGCCATTATGGCCAGAGAGAGCGTCATGTCAACATCGGATGAAGAAAGAAGAACAAGAAGCAGAAGGCTGCGGTGGCAACAGCGATGACAGCGACGGCAACAGAAGCCCGGGCCACCACTCGTAAAAGAGCTGGAAGAAGAAAGCGGAGGCCCGGCAAGAAGAACAGAAGAGACCACCAAAGTCTGAACAAGACCCCCAGACGGTGACGAAGAAGAAAGCCGGGCTCCTCCGCTAGTGAAAGAGCTAGTAAAAGAGCAGAAGATAGCAGGGGAGTCCGGCAAGAAGACCCCCCAAGACGGAAGAAGACCCCGGAGCTGTGCAATAAAGTATTTTTAAAAATTGTTTCATTTTTTATTTACACTTTTTTCCCTTAGATGAATGGGTAGGGGTACATCATACCCCATACTCATTCACATAGGGTGGGGGACCGGGATCTGTGGGCCCCCTTAATAAAGGGGGCTCCCGGATTCCGATAAGCCCCCCGCCCGCAGACCCCGACATCCAACCGCCAGGGTTGTCGGGAAGAGGTCCTTGTCCTCATCAACATGGGGACAAGGTGCTTTGGGGTGGGGGGCCGCAGGGCCCCCCTTTCCCCAGGGGACCACCCATGTTGAGGGAACGTGGCCTGGTACGGCTCAGGAGGGGGGGGGCGCTCGCTCGTCCCCACCCCCTTTCCTGACCGGCCGGGCTGTGTGCATGGAAAAGGGTCTGATATGGATTTGGGGGGGACCCCCACGCCGTTTTTTCAGCGTAGGGATTCCCCTTTAAATCCATACCAGGTGACGGGGCTAGCGAGGTGTCCATCGCCGATCGAGGCGGCGGCATTCACCTCTTTCGCTAGTCCCGTCTACCTGTAGTCACATTCTGAATGAACGGACTTTCCTCTGTGTGTGGGCAAGTCCGTTCATTTCAAAAGTCCCGCGGACTTTGGCCAAAACTCTTGTCCGCCGGAAAAGTCCGGGCGTGTGTGGATAAGTCCACACGTTCGGAAAGTCCGGGGGACCTCCGCTGGAAAGTCCAGCAGACCTCCCCTGGAAAGTCCGGCGGGTTTTCCTCTGGACTAGGTCCGGCGAACAATCCCGCCGGAAAGTCCGAGCGTGTGTACGCCGCATTACTTTGTATAGCCTCATGAGAAATGATCAAAATTTACATTATAATAATAATATCTGATTTCAGGTTCCGGTATCTCGGTGCTCAGATCCCTGTTTACCTGGCAGCAGAAAAAAGTTTGCATCTTCCATTCATAAATGCTGCTATGAGTGCGTCCCATGTCCAGAAGGAGAGATCTCCAACATTTCAGGTACCCATTTCCCATGTTTTACCACTTTAAAGGTTCCTGCAAGTAAAGAAAGATACCTGTTGATTAGGGATGAGCCGAACACCCCGGGTTCGGTTCGCACCAGAACTCGCGAACGGACTTAAAGTTCATGCGAACTTAAGAACCCTATTAATTACAATGGACGCAAACGTTCGAAATCAAAAGTGCTAATTTTAAAGGCTTATATGCAAGTTATTGTCATAAAAAGTGTTTGGGGACCTGTATCAATGCAAAAAAATAAAAAAAACTGTTGTTTTTAGGAGCAGTGATTTTAATAATGCTTAAAGTGAAACAATAAAAGTGTAATATTCCTTTAAATTTTGTACCTGCGGGGTGTCTATAGTATGCCTGTGAAGGGGCGCATGTTTCCCGTGCTTAGAACTGCCCCTGCACAAAGTGTCATTTTTGCAGGAAAAAAAGCTATTTAAAATCACTCGCGGCTAATGAATTGCCGGCTTCCGTAACACAGAGAACAGTCATTCATTGAAAGTCATTGATAAAAAAAAGTCATTGATAAAACAAATGGGGAAAGACGTCATGGGGAAAGCCATAGGGAAGTCCCCATGACGTCCCCGTGCATCAGAGGGGGCGGGGTCACCAGGTGGCCCCGCCCTCCGTTATAAAAGACCTGTCAGACGCAGCGAATCTATTACTTTTTTTTTATCAATGACTTTCAATGAATGACTTTTTTTCTGTGTTACGGGAACCGGCAATTCATTAGCCACAGATGGCTGCCTTAGATGACACAACAGGCCAGAAGGGTAAAGGTGGTTTATTGTGATACTGCAATGCTGTACTAACAGCACACACACACTAATCCCCAGAATCACAGCAGATAATGTCAGCAGTCAGCAGCACTCAGCAGAATAATCACAGCACAGATAATGTCAGACTCAGCAGCACTGCAGAATGGATCACAGCAGATAATGTCACTGACACGCTGGAACACACTACATGAGACCGCCGGGACGGCGGTCTTATATAGTGTGGGGTGTGTACTAAACCCCCTGAGCTATAATTGGCCACAGGCATCCTGTGCAAACAAGACAGCGACTGTAGGTTTGTTCTTAAGTAGAATCTGTTTGTAATTTTGAACAAGTACATTTTTAAGTGTAGCTCCATCCAAAAAAATCTATTTTTAAGCTTTTTGGAGAATATAGGGAAGGGTTATCACCCCTGTAACATTTGTTTTGCTGTCTGTGCACCTGTTCAGAACATTTCACCTCACTTTCCGTCCCAATGACAAATGTTTTTGGAAAAGTGTTTTTTTTATTGAAACAAGGATTGGTGATAAAGCATCAGTAGAGAGGAGATACCTTTTTCCCAAATTAAATCTAACAGGATAGAATTTCCCTTCCTAGGGGTAGATTTACTCTCACTTCCTATTTTCTCCTTCCGTTAGCAAGTAGGAGTCATTTCTAAGTTGGATGTTTGAAAGTAGGGGCCTGCCGTATATACTCTGCAGAAATTTGCCCCATTAGATGTTGGTGTTGCCACAACACTGTAAGCCCTCACAGTTACTCTTGGTGGGCACAGGAATGGGCCCTGCTGTGAATTATTAGATCAAGAATTGTAAATGCATGCACCTGTTGAACAGGGCAGAAAAATTAGGCCTTTGGTGGTGGTGGTGGACGGTGTTGCCACAACACTGTAACCCCTTACAGTTACTCTTGGTGGGTGCAGGAATAAGCCCTGCCTCTCCTTGTCGGTCTTCCAGGAATTGTAGTGGGTAGTGTATATTCTGCTGGAGTCACACAGCACATACACTAACTCCTGCAGCGAGGCATGGACATTGCCTTCCACATGCCGGAAGAGAGTAACGTTTGGGAACCTGCCACTGAGGAACCGCACATTGAACAAACTCATGGAAGGGGGCCGAGTCTACCAACTGAAAAGGCAGCAGTTGAAGTGCTAGCAATTTAGCCAAGCTAGCATTCAACCGCTGGGCATGTGGATGGCTGGGAGTAAACCTCTTTCGACGGTCCAGCAGCTGGGGCAGGGAAATTTGCCTGGTAGAATCGGATGTCGGTGTACTGCTAACAGAGTGCCCGCGAGTAATTGGCTGTGACACACCTAATTCTACACCTTCATTCCTCTCAGTGCGGTTCACTCCTCTCAGTGCAGCTTTCAGAGAGGACTCAAGGTATAGTGGGGTTGGAGATCCCAGCTGATGAGGAGCAAGGAGAGGTCCGCTTTGTTCTTTGGTGTGGGTCTTTAATGTGCGCTTGCCAACGAGCTGCATATCAGGTCGACATATGTCTGGTCATGCTTGTGGTGCCCAAGCAGCTGATGTTTTGGCCACGCGAGATACGCTTGAGACATATGTTGCAAATAGCAGTGGTGCGATCTGATGCACTCGTCTCAAAAAAGGCCCACACCAAAGAACTTTTGTAATAACGTGCAGAGGCAGCACCCTGCACAGACGGAGCTCTGCGGTGTGATTCAGTTGGTGTGCTGGCCTCAAGCTGGCCCCCGGAGGGCAGCCTGCCTTGTTGGACATGTGCCGCCTCCTCCTCCTCCTCTCCCTTCAGGCACCCACATGGAGTCAGTGACCTCATCATCCCCTCCCTCTTCACCACTGGAGCAAACCTGGCAGTAAGCTGCAGCTGGTGGAACATGACTGCCAGATTGCTGTCCTTGAGTATCCCCTCTCTCTGCGCTCACGCTACTGCCTTCCTCTAGCTGGGTATCATCATCCGAGCCTTCAAAACCCTGGGCATCCTCCTGGAGCATGTATCCAACACTGTGCTGAAACAGTTCGGGGGACTCCTCAGGAGGACATGGTGGGTCTAGGGAAGGGGTGCCTAATGATGCCATTGAGTACGCGTTGGCAGCTGATTTGCCAGTACCCTGAGCCTGGGTGAGAGAGGATGAGGAGGATGAGGAGGGCTTGGTCATCCACTCTACCAAGCCTTCGGCATGATGCGGCTCAACATGTCCAGCTGCCGAAAAGAAGGACAAGCGTGTCCCATGGCCACGTTCTGATGGCGATGCACCACATCCACGACCAGCACTGTTGTCTTTAGACACAGAGCCTGCTTGCCCTGTTTTCTTGCCTCGGGACTGTCTGCCTCTCCTTGTCGGTCTTCCAGGAATTGTAGTGGGTAGTGTATATTCTGCTGGAGTCACACAGCACATACACTAACTCCTGCAGATGGCTGCCTTAGATGACAACAACAAGGCCTTAGGGCAGATAGAGGCTGAGGTGGTGGCTGCCTTAGATGACAACAACAGGGCCTTACGGCAGATAGAGGCTGAGGTGGTGGCTGCCTTAGATGACAACAGGGCCTTACGGCAGATAGAGGCTGAGGTGGTGGCTGCCTTAGATGACAACAACAGGGCCTTACGACAGATAGAGGCTGAGGTGGTGGCTGCCTTAGATGACAACAACAGGGCCTTAGAGCAGATAGAGGCTGAGGTGGTTTATTGTGTGCTGTGCTCTACTCACACAGCACACACACACACGCTAGCTCCTGCAAATGCCTGGCTGCCTTAGATGACAACAACAGGGCCTTACGGCAGATAGAGGCTGAGGTGGTTTATTGTGTGCTGTGCTCTACTCACACAGCACATACACGCTAGCTCCTGCAAATGTCTGGCTGCCTTAGATGACAACAACAGGGCCTTACAGCAGATAGAGGCTGAGGTTGTTTATTGTGTGCTGTGCTCTACTCACACAGCACACACACGCTAGCTCCTGCAAATGCCTGGCGGCCTTCGATGACAACAGGGTCTTACGGCAGATAGAGGCTGAGGTTGTTTATTGTGTGCTGTGGTCTACTCACACAGCACACACACACTAGCTCCTGCAAATGTCTGGCTGCCTTAGATGACAACAACAGGGCCTTACGGGAGATAGTGGCTGAGGTGGTTTATTGTGTGCTGTGCTCTACTCACACAGCACACACACGCTAGCTCCTGCAAATGTCTGGCTGCCTTAGATGACAACAACAGGGCCTTACAGCAGATAGAGGCTGAGGTTGTTTATTGTGTGCTGTGCTCTACTCACACAGCACACACACGCTAGCTCCTGCAAATGCCTGGCTGCCTTAGATGACAACAGGGCCTTACGGCAGATAGAGGCTGAGGTTGTTTATTGTGTGCTGTGCTCTACTCACACAGCACACACACGCTAGCTCCTGCAAATGCCTGGCTGCCTTAGATGACAACAACAGGGCCTTACGGCAGATAGAGGCTGAGGTGGTTTATTGTGTGCTGTGCTCTACTCACACAGCACATACACGCTAGCTCCTGCAAATGTCTGGCTGCCTTAGATGACAACAACAGGGCCTTACAGCAGATAGAGGCTGAGGTTGTTTATTGTGTGCTGTGCTCTACTCACACAGCACACACACGCTAGCTCCTGCAAATGCCTGGCGGCCTTCGATGACAACAGGGTCTTACGGCAGATAGAGGCTGAGGTTGTTTATTGTGTGCTGTGGTCTACTCACACAGCACACACACACTAGCTCCTGCAAATGTCTGGCTGCCTTAGATGACAACAACAGGGCCTTACGGGAGATAGTGGCTGAGGTGGTTTATTGTGTGCTGTGCTCTACTCACACAGCACACACACGCTAGCTCCTGCAAATGTCTGGCTGCCTTAGATGACAACAACAGGGCCTTACAGCAGATAGAGGCTGAGGTTGTTTATTGTGTGCTGTGCTCTACTCACACAGCACACACACGCTAGCTCCTGCAAATGCCTGGCTGCCTTAGATGACAACAGGGCCTTACGGCAGATAGAGGCTGAGGTTGTTTATTGTGTGCTGTGCTCTACTCACACAGCACACACACACTAGCTCCTGCAAATGCCTGGCTGCCTTAGATGACAACAACAGGGCCTTATGGCAGATAGAGGCTGAGGTGGTTTATTGTGTGCTGTGCTCTACTCACACAGCACACACACGCTAGCTCCTGCAAATGTCTGGCTGCCTTAGATGACAACAGGGCCTTACAGCAGATAGAGGCTGAGGTTGTTTATTGTGTGCTGTGCTCTACTCACACAGCACACACACGCTAGCTCCTGCAAATGTCTGGCTGCCTTAGATGACAACAACAGGGCCTTACAGCAGATAGAGGCTGAGGTGGTTTATTGTGTGCTGTGCTCTACTCACACAGCACACACACGCTAGCTCCTGCAAATGCCTGGCTGGCTGCCTTAGATGACAACAGGCCAGAAGGGTAAAGGTGGTTTAATGTGATACTGCAATGCTGTACTAACAGCACGCACACACTAGACTAATCCCCAGAATCACAGCAGATAAAGTTAGTCTCAGCACTCAGCAGATAATGTCACCACTCAGCAGTCAGCACAGCAGAATGTATAACACAGCAGATACTGTCAGCAGCAGTGCAATCAGCAGAATGAATACAAAAGCAGATGCTCAGCAATGCAGAATGTATCACAGCAGCTAATGTGACTGACACAGTCACTCACTAACGCCGGGACACACTACAATAGGCCGCCGGCGCGGCGACCTTTTATAGTGTGGGGCGTGTACTAAACCCCCTGAGCTATAATTGGCCACAGGCATCCTGCCTGTGGCCAATTATTGCTCTCCTCGCCGCTGGCTCTATGATTGGCCAAGCATGCGGGGTCACAGTGCATGCTTGGCCAATCATCAGCCAGCAATGCACTGCGACTGGCCCAGTGCATTGTGGGCCGTTCGCATCACACAAATTTGATGCGAACGGCCCAAATAGTTCCCGGGCTCGCCGAGCGGGCGAACGCCCGATATTCAATTCGAACGTGGGTTCGGATCGAACACCGGGCCCATCCCTACTGTTGATCCTGCCAGAAATGTATTTAGCCCCTAAGTCCTGTTGTCGGCTGACTGCACACAGGAGTTTGTGGACTGAAATCAGAAGAATGGTATCAGCCCTGCCCAGTTATATTTTGCTACTTCTACTTATTTACTACAGGTACTTATATAGGGCCATCAATGTACACAGCGCTTCACATATACACTATATTACCAAAAGTATTGGGACACCCGCCTTTACACGCAGATGAACTAATGGCATTCCAGTCTTAGTCCGTAGGGTTCAATATTGAGTTGGCCCATCCTTTGCAGCCATACCAGCTTCAACTCTTCTGGGAAGGCTGTCCACAAGGTTTAGAAGTGTGTCTATGGGAATGTTTGACCATTCTTCCAGAAGTGCATTTGTGAGGTCAGGCACTGATGTTAAAGAGAAGGCCGGGCTCGCAGTTTCATCAGTGATGACTGTCAGTACTTCCTAATCAGTGCCCATCTGTGCCGCCCATCAGTGCCGCCTATCAGTGCCCATCAGTGCTGCATATTAGTGCCTCATCATCAGTGCTTATCAATGAAGGAGAAAACTTAAGCATTTACAAAGTTTTATAACAGAAACAAAGAAAAACTTTTTTTGTCAAAATTTTGGGTCTTTTTTTTTAATTTGTAGCACAAAAAATAAAAAATTGCAGAGGTGATCAAATAACACCAAAAGAAAGCTCTATTTGTGGGAAAAAAATTATATAAATTTTGGGTACAGTGTAGCATGACCGCGCAATTGACATTCAAAATGCGACAGCGCTGAAAGCTGAAAATTGGTCTGGGCAGGAATGGGGTGACAGTGCCCAGTATTGAAGTGGTTAAAGTGGACCTGTCATAGCCTCACAAGTCTGAATGGATAAATAGGCACCAGGATTTACATGATTGTGTCATCTCTCAGTCCAGGAAGTAGATGGTGACCCTGTATGATGCCTGAACAATGCTGGCTTCACCCTTCTGGAGACCTAATCAGATGAAGATATTGTCAGGGGGAGGACTATGATCTCTGGTACTAAATACCTGGAAGTGTTATTCTGGCACATTACTCATCATACATCACCTTAAATCGTGTTGAAACTCCAAACTAGAGCTCTAAAATATTGCACCTTACCAATCCCTAAATGTGGGGGCTTGACGTTGAAATTCCACTATATGCTGCAAGTAATCCATGTCTCCTGTGCTAATAAAGCTCCCTTTCAGCCTTTTGGTATAATGCATCTGTGTACACCCCTGTTTCCTGTATCTTCTCAAGTAAACAGACATAACCACCATCCTCACATCCTTAGCTCCACAGGCAGACTTGTTTCTGGAGACCCTGTGTTCTGTTTATTTAGAGTACTTAACAATAGAGCTTGATGGTTTCCCAATCTGACAATCAAGCACAGGCAATTCTTAAAACAGGAGGAGCTATTCAAATCTCAACCAATGAACAATGACTAGGGGAGTCTATGGACACGTCTGGGCAGGGGCAGTGTGTATGATTTCCCACCCCCTGTACCTGAAAGCCATACTCTCTAGTAAGACAAAGGAAGCCGCATGGCTGGCCTTGAAATCATGGACGCTGTCCCTGACCATAACGCACACAAAGACTCCCATTTTCACAGTTGGCGTGAATCCTTATTCTGCATTGTTCAGAGAGAAACGCATACCCGGATTATACTACCATTCCTGAGGATGGGAGAATACCTGCAGGAACACGCCATAGCCTCCCTACGTGTTGATCACACAGAGACACACAAGCGTACATCCCCCATAACTGATAATGTCTTTGCAGAGTGAACACATCCCCCCAGACGATCGTCTGTGCATTGCACAGGGGCCCTTTGCTGGCGGATATATCCACACTCTGCAAATACTTCTCTGCATCCTCAAGAAGCTTTCCACTACCAAACGGGTCTCAACTGCCCCAGTCCGCTCTTTAGAGCGGGCTGTAGAACTTACACTGGGAGACACTGTGACAATACATATTAAATACATCTTAATACAATTTCCACAACAGTCCCTCCTCTTTTGTCATATGCCCCCATTTGTCCCTCGATGAATCTTGATCTTCTTCTTACACCTGGAAATGAATCAGTCTTTACAGTCCATATGAGTCCATAAAAAGGAAAACACGGCTTGACTTGTAGACTCTGTTCCTCAAGAGGGATGACTTATGCCCCATACACACGCTCGGATTATCCGAGGACCAGGTCCGTCGGATCATGTCCGTCGTACTTTGTCCGATGTTGGTTTTGCGTACACACGTTCGGACAAAGTTGTCGGAAAATCCGATCATTCTGAACGTGGTGACGTTTGTTGCCTACGACGGGACTACGTAGAGGCTAGTAGCCAATAGCTTTGGTCTTGTAATGTGATCTGAGCATGCGTAGCACTTTGTCCGTCGGAATTTCGCTACACACGATCGGATTTGGTGTGATCGGACTTTGTTGTCAAAAAATCTATCCAGCAGGAGATAGGACTTTGTCCGTCGGACAATCCGATGGAAACTGTCCGATGGTGCCTACACACGGTCGGAATTTCCGACAACATTGTCTGATAGGACAGAATCCATCGGAAAATCCGACCGTGTGTATGGGGCTTTAGAGGTGGACATGAAGGCCGGTCGGTCTGGAAACCTCTGTGTCTTGTACGTGGGTTGGGCTTCAGAGTGTCTCATCTCAGTGAGGAAGATGTGGTCATCAGCTCATGCTCTGTTCACTCATCCAATCAGGCAACATGAGTACCTCACCACGACATATAGAAGGAATAGAAACAAAAACAACATGAGTATATATACCCCTACTTCCTTTTTTTTTTTGCGAAGAAAATTATTATGGCATAAAACGTTGTGAGGGCAACTGGGGTCTGAGGATTTGGGATCCAATATCCTATGCACTTTGACCACTTCTATATCCTTGCGGGAAACATCTCTCAGGAGCTGATTTAGAATGCCCAGCACAGTGGAGAGTAAGTCTGGGAAAGTTGTAACCTCTGGCAGACCCCAGATCCTGATATTATTCCTCCTGCCGCAGTCTTCTAGATCTTCAGTATGTAGCTGCTTGTGTGCCAGATGGGGCAGAAGAGAGTTGGGTTTCAGCAGCTTGTAGCCAATGTGAGGTGTCAGTGACAGAGAATTCCACAGAGTCTAGTCTCCCCACCAGTTTGAAGTTTTGCTGTAGAGAGAAAATATTCGGCCCATGTGCCTAGAGTATCAAAGTCCCCCTTAGTTGTCAGGTATTTTATCAGCTCTCTGAGCTCCGCAGGTTGGGTATGTGGTTCAGCCAGTAACAATGCCCAAGGAGGAAGGTAGCTGTGTGTGGCTTGTGCAGTATCAGGATTCCTCCTCGTCCAGCATTAGCACAGATGAAGAGGTACCCAATGTCATTACAAGGTTGTACGCTAAAAATTCAGACAATTCTAAATATAATCTATAGTGTTCATAGTGTTTAGATAGCTTCATTATCCAACACCACATTTAACCCTTGGGGGGTAAGAGTGTCAATTTAAAAAATCCGGTATTAGTATCCTAGTATTTCTTGTGCTATTAAATTATGTGCATTAGAAGTACAGGAGTGATAGTACTGTTCTAATGGTCCTAAAATGCACTAAAAACCTAATCACATGCTTGTTTATCGAGTTTACTATGGGTCAGATGTATTGTATATGTACTTTTAATGGAGTAATATATCAGGCTTAGATATGTCCCATGATGAATTTTAGGTACACAAGTTTTGTGATGCTTTATGCGGATTATGTATTGACCTCCAAGTTAAGTAGTGACGGCCGCCTGTGTACAATTTTGTAGATATGAGTGGCCTGGTACTTGAGAGGTTAATGCTTAGGCTGCAACTTGTTGAAATATAAACCGGGATGCCGCGGCTTAAGGCCACGCCTTCAGAGGAAGCCGTGATACAGAAACGCATCATGTGACCTTACAGCGACCGGAAGTGGCGTTTTGCGTTCCACGGCCAGGAAGAGACAACTGGAAGTAAGCGGTGGATGCTGTCTTCCTAACACACAAGAATCTTGTATCTTTCCTGTGCTGTGAATAACGACTTTTAATGCTGATGAGATAAGAACCATCTTACTGTCAGATTTTATGGAGCCTGTCATTCGAGATGAATAAAGGATAAGAAAATGGAATTTTCTATCCGAGTACCTATGGGATATCTAGTACAGCTCTGACACCCTCCATGATGTGGATGACATTCGTTGGTAACATATCAAAGCTTGATGTGTTCTGCTTTCTGGTGAGTGAGAACCCCTAAAGCCCCATACACACGCTCGGACAATCCGCGGACCAGGTCGGTCGGATTCTGTCCGACGTACTTTGTCCGATGTTGGTGTTGCGTACACACGGTCGGACTACGTTGTCGGAATATCCGGTCCGGAAGAACGTCGTGACGTAAGTCGTCGTCCACGAGATTACAAAAGGGAAGTTCAGCACCACGTCAGGCACCCGTTGGGCTCCTTCTGCTGATCCCGTGTTTATCGAGAGTTAGTGGAAGTTTGGTGACTTAAGATTCGCGCTTCTCAGTTTTCTGACTCAGATCGTTACTGCTCTTCAGTTTGTGCTTGTCGTGCGTATCTGTTTATTAGTGCGTGTAGTCAGTTCGCATTTGTTGGTCATTGCGGCCTATATCTTGATATAGGACGCTTTGATTTGCACTGCTTATTGTCTGCTCTTTGCTGGTATTCAGTTCGTTCTTTCAGGCCTTGCTGTTTATCGGTGCTTTCTGTTTGTCCGTTCTGACCAGCCGACCTTTTGTGACCTTCTGAGCGATGTTTCCCGTGCGTACTCGTCGCCGAGTTCGTGCTGTACGCGGAATTGGTGTCGGGCTTTTAGCTTTGACCCAAGACCCGTCCATGAACAGAGTGACGAGGAGTATGTGGACCAAGAATTGGTTGCTTCAGCGTGACCAGTTCTCGCACATGCCTTTGCTTCGTGAGATCCGGGAGAATAATCCTGATGATTTCAGGAACTTTCTCAGGATGACGGACCCCGATTTTCACCGTCTTTTGGCTTTGCTGACCCCCTTTATCAGCCGGCAGGATACCTGCATGAGACAAGCCATTACTCCGGAGCAGAGGCTTGTTGCCACGTTGAGGTACTTGGCGACAGGGAGAAGTCTTCAGGATTTGAAGTTCTCTTCAGGTATCTCTCCCCAGGCCCTGGGACTCATTATTCCAG
Source organism: Lithobates sylvaticus (assembly GCA_028564925.1). NCBI lineage: Eukaryota > Metazoa > Chordata > Amphibia > Anura > Ranidae > Lithobates > Lithobates sylvaticus. Next base: position 772,138,185 of record CM053026.1, on the reverse strand, counting down.
AGACCTGTTCTGCCATCATTCAGGTCCTGCAGGAGGACTATATTAAGGTAACATTTCTACTTGACTATTCCCTTCTATGTATGCTCTGTTTGCTAATGTCTTGTATTTTTGACCTCCTTCCCTAATTACCATGATTGCAATATGTTCTAATATGCTGTGCCCCTTTTCTCCTTCATGCATTTTTCCCTTCACTTACCTCACCAGCATGCTCTTCTGCCCCAATAGACACCTATGGCCTAGTCACTTAATCAATGTCTTTTGTCTGCTGCATAGTATTGTTTGTCCCCAAACACCCCCTAAAATATGCACAAATGTTTGCTGTGTGGTTTACTTCATGTAGAGCCCCTTTAGAAATTTTTTTTTTTTTTTTGGGGGGGGGGGGGGGGGGGGTGGCAAACTCATTAGGAACCCCCTCCCCCAACTGCTCTGTCAGATGGTACCAATCCTTTATCTGCTGGCTTTCCCAAGGTCCATACACACTATATACCTACCTCTTTATAGTGGGCATCTTTAGGGATGAATTCAGCAAAGCATGTAGTGCAAGGGGCTGCCTCCATACATTCCATTTCCTAATTTTTTGTCTTCTTTCCCTCCTATTAGCTTTCTTGGTAATTTCAGAATGTCACAATGTGCCTGGCTTTTTTTGGGGGGGGGGGGGTTGAAATGTTATTTTATCTTTCCTGGGGGCTGCCAATAGTGTTAAGTACAGAGGGTCTGGCCAAACTAGCACACATTATTGAGCCATTTGCCAATCAATGAAGTGCAGAGGGTTACCTGTCCCCCCCCCCCCCAAAACCCTAGTTATTGCCAATGGCCCATCAGAAGTGTGGGGATTGATGGGGGGTGAGTCATCTGTGAAGGGGAGCCTCTACTTTTCTGTGCAAATACTTTCCAGCCTCCAATTTTATACAATGCTCTTGTTCCAAGATGTTGATTGTCTAATCTGCTTGCAATGTTTAGGTGCAAAGTGACTAATTATTTTTTTCTTGTTTCACTCCACAGTTCCCTTCCACGCCACAGGAATGGCAGACTGTGGCCTCCCACTTTGCCAGCCGTTGGGACTTTCCTAACTGCGGAGGGGCAATTGATGGGAAACACGTCCGCATCGTCCCACCGCCCAACTCGGGGTCCTACTATTATAATTATAAAGGGTTTAATAGTGTAGTGATGTTGGCGGTGGTGTCGGCAACATACGAGTTTATGTATGTGGACGTGGGGATGAACGGCCGGATATCGGATGGTGGTGCCATTACGCACACGGAGTTCTACTGGCGTCTCCAAAGTGGCAGTCTGTGCTTGCCACCTCCAGAGGAGAATGCCGAAGGACTCCCCTTCGTCTTTGTCGCAGATGAAGCGTTTGCGTTGACTCCCCATGTGATGAGGCCGTTCCCGATGAGGACCCTCACCCCGGACCAGAGGGTCTTCAACTACAGGCTGTCCAGAGCCAGAAGAGTGGTGGAGAACACTTTTGGCATCCTGGCCAGCCGCTTCCGCCTGTTCCTGACGGCATTTAACTTGGCGGAATACAAACTGAACCACATAGTTCTTGCCTGTTGCATATTGCACAACTTCCTCAAAAGACATAACAGGAACTATGTGGTGCCCGTTGGCCCAGATGTGGAGGGCCCTCCAAATGCGGACCTCACAGCCCTTCGAGTGGCACGTCCAGGCTTGCCCCCTCTAAATGCCCGCGTGGTCCGCGACCAATATATGGAGTACTTTGTGGGTAGGGGGGCCATTGCTCTGCCTGACGATGTGTGAGAGGCATTTTTTAATAAATCTGATATTTGAACCAACCTATGATTTCTTGTCATTTCAGTCTTGTTTTTAGCTTATTTTACCTTGACATTTTTTCCCTTTGCCTTCGACAGTGGGAATGCACTTTCTGGGCAAAAGGAGGTAACAGTCTCTTTTTCCCAAAAATATTCTTCTCATGTTGTGTGTTTGCTACCTAATCTTTGGTCTAGAGAAGGTTTGTCCTGCATAACTGACACCCAAAATACTCCTTTTCAGCACCAGGTCTGACATGTGTGTATTCTGAAAAATGCTGGGCTCCGTGTTTTCGTACAAAGCACTGTGGGTGTCATTTACATAAGTCAAATCCGCTATGCTCTACAAGTGCATTGAAAAAGTTCCCTGGGAAAGACAATTGCAGTGCAAAGTGGATTTGCCTTTAGTAAATAACACCCATTGCCCCCCATATCCTTTACATTTTACATACATAATGCATTGTGTTTTTTAAATAAGGAAGCCACACATTTAGAAAAATAAAAAAGTTTACTAGGAAAACCTTCACAAGTGCGTTTACAATCTTCACGCCAAAACTGACAACATCTTGGTTATTTACAACATTGTTTACAAACATTCCGCAATTGGTAAAACCAGGCATGGAGCAAAACAGAACCTATGAACTAGGAAAGTTCAACTTTGTAAAGTGAAGACAAGATCAGACATGACTATATGTTCAAAGTGTGTTGGATCTTGCCTTCATCACATGGGGGGGTCACCCCCGGAAAGTGGAAATTTAGAACATGCACACAATTTGGGTCTGAAAATGGTCATTAGATGGTAAAACACATGCCTAGAAGCTTCAAAAGTGCCATTTTCCATCATGGGGATGAATGGACGTTTTTTGGGGGTGCAACCCCTTCACCACAACCACTTTCGTAGTTCGTAAAGTGTTTGCACCCCCAAAAAAACGTTGGCATTCATCCACCATGATGGGAGCTAGCACATGTGGACACAATGTGTGCATGTTCCAAATTTCACACAGTTTTTAAGTTGCAAATGTGTTCAGAAGCTGGCACAAATGTGTGTTAATTACTTGGTGCGTTTTCATATTTTTCCTAAAACATCAATGATGTTCTTCAATTTTTGTTGAACATCATTGATGTTTTGCTTTATGTAATCTAGATCTCTATTGCAGACCATTATCTCTCCGATGAGTACGTGGGCACTCTCTGTGGTAAAGTGCGATTTTTCTTCCACAACATCCACGTCACCTAAAAACCACAAACAAACAAAAATGGGGTGTTGGAAATGAGGCAGCCATACATGGATTAGCTTACCAGTAGCTGTGTTCTCCAACACTCACCTGTTGTGGTGACAATTTCTCCAAGTTCGATGATCTCTCCTTCCTCCTCCTCCTCCTCTGCTTCTGCTCTTTCCCCTTTTTTGGGAGGTGTTGGTTTGGGGGTTTCCTCAGACGGCCCAAGTTTTCGCTCCCCTATGAGAATGTACAAAAGGAAGATTTAGCAACACAATCTATTGAGGGCAGAAATAGGAAATGACAAACATTGCTTGAAAGTGACGGACACTATTTTAGTTTGGCCAGTTACAAATGTCAACTACATGAATGTAGTCACTTTGTAAAGGTGCTAAACTGACTAGCTTTTTGGTAGAAGTTTGTGTGATGGAGACCCCCCTCTAGTATCCACTGGAGCACATGTGTGGAAAAGCCTAATAAAAAGGGGGTTTGGGTGTCCCAGCACTAGTGCTCTAGAGTCCAGATGGGTAAACAGCTACTGGGTGACCTCTCCTTTACATTGAATAAATTGGCTTTACATTCTTGATGACATTTCTAGTGAGAACAAACTTCCTTTCCCCCAAAAAAACACCAAACATCGTATTATAAGTGGCCGAACGATCGAGGTTGCGTACGATCGAATGGACACACACACGACCATGACAGTGGCAGAAAGATCGAGGCTGAGTACGATCGAATGCACAGACGAACCTGAAAGTGGCCATTTTGGAATGTACAACTTTGTAAAAATCAAACCACAATGGAGCAGTATGCAAGCAAGAAATCAAACACAAAACACAACTACTTACTTTTTAGAAGAATTCGCTTGATCTTTCTGTACTGATCGGCCTCCCTCAGTTTCAGGTCTGACCAGCGTTTCCTCAGTTGCTCCTTGGATCGTTGTACCCCAAACTGATTGTACAGCCTTCTCACAACTTTAGACATGATCTTGGCCTTGCGGACATTGGGGTTGAGGTAAGGCCCATACTTCCCATCATAGTCGCTCCTCTTTAATATGTCCACCATCTCCAACATTTCTCCAAATGACATATTGGAGGCCTTGGATTTCAGGCTCCGGGATCGGGACGTTTCTGCCTCCGGACTTTCCTCGTCCTCCTCCTCGTTGGTGGGATATTTGTGGCGCACCTGCTGTGTCCCCGCCATGTGCTCTCCCCACTGCGCCGTAAAGAGAAGGGGTGGGGAATAGACGAGAACGATCGTCAGGGGCGGGCGGAGTTTGACGCATGCGCACTGTATATAAAACGTCACACGCCTGTGTCGTAGCCACAATCTGGGAGACGAGGGGAGAGAAAACTCACACGAGACGATCGCTACAAACGAAGGTACAATTTGACGTTGGTACATAACTAGCCTAGACTGATTTGAACTTGAGGCTTCTTTATGGAGAAGATTAGGAGAGTTTAGACTGACATAATTGAGAGGGTTTTGTGTGGTGTTGTGTCTTGCAGAGATTATGCAGGGATTCAACGACATGAGTTTTCTCCCCCTCTTCATTGCCAAATTCAGGGAAATTCCCCTTTTATGGCAGGGTAAACACCCACATTACACCAACAAACCAAAGAGGCATGCAGCCCTGGAGGAACTTGTGGAATTTGTCAAGCCAAGGTTCCCCACGGCAACTGTTGATGATCTAAGAAAGAAAATTGGCAGCCTGAGGAGTGCGTATATCAGGGAGCGGAAGAAGGTCGTGAAGTCTGAGGAAACTGCAACTTCAGCAGATGAGGTCTATGTGCCCAAGCTCTGGTACTATCAGAGTCTCCATTTTCTGAAAGACCAGACTGATGTCACGGAGCCAACCTCGACTCCTCCTTCCACGCTTCCTTGCGCGCAGGCCACCCCTGATGAGGCTTCCGAGGAGCAACCTGGGCCTTCCAGTATGGAAGAGGTGGAGGAGCCCAGCTTGTTCCAGGTATAGTAGTTTTGTTACCATTTATGGGAATAATGAATGATGTTCACTTAATTCAGGATCCCCAATTGCTTAGTTCCTAACGTGTTTGACATATCAACTGACAGTAGTGTTGGAGACATTTGGGGCCAGAATCTAAACTGCTGGGCTGAGAATTGTATGGTTTTCTATTTGTAAACATTTTGCAACAGTCACTAGATGAGAATTGTGTGTGTTTGATGAACAAATAACTGAAACTATGTCCCTTTTTCATACACAGGAAGACCTCAGCCAGGAGGTGGCTGTGGAAGGTGGCAGTCAGGAGGAGGCAGGGGTTAGTGGCAGCCACCAGCTGGGTAGTGGCAGCCAAGAGGGGGCTAGGCCGCGGAGCCTGACTGACACCCAAACCCCTCCCCTCCGCCTTCCGTACAAAAGGGCGAGAAGGGGGGGTTATGCGGCACAGTCAGCGCTCCGCATGATCAGAGAGGCTTCAGACTCCCTACATGCCACACCCGCCGACGAGGAGACCTTTGGCTCGGTGGTTGTCACAAAAATGATGGGTATGGAGGTGAGGCAACGCAACATGTGTGAGGGGCTCATCCTCCATGTCCTAAATAAGGGTAGGGCTGGGGAGATGACCCCAGTCACACATGTTTGCCATAGCTACCATGCTCCGCCTCCTCCTCCTCCTCCTTCTGCCACCCCACCAGCACGACAGCCACAGCGTGCAAGGAAGCGTGGAAGGAAGACCTGAGAGTGACGACCTGGAATCAGTCGTCTGAGAGAAGATGGAGCCTGGTCTGAGAGAAGATGGAGCCTCTTGTAGTACCAGAGCCTGGGGACCTAGATGGCATCTGCTGCAGTTCCGGATACTTTGGACTTCACGACCAGATTGCACTCCCCTTAATATACGTACTCCTCAGGCCCCCAATTTTCTACGCTTGAACAATGATGGTTGCCGTGGGGGGCCAAGACTTTGCAAATTCCCCAAGTTTCACCATGGCTGCGTTCCTCTTTGGTTTGTTGGTGTGACCTAAATAAAGTTTTTTTTGATTTGAAATAATCATTGACTATTGTGTTTTACTTTGCTACAATGACAGTTTTTCTTTGAGTAAGCAGGTACATTTCACTAATCCTAAAGTAGAATTAACAAGGGGCACCAACAACAAACAACCTCCTAGTAAATTTAAGCAAGAAATACAAATGTTAATAATGTGTTTTTGGTAATTTGAGACACACAACCCCCCTCCAAAAAAAAAAAAAAAAAAAAAATTAAAATATGTATACCCCAAAAAAAAAAAAAAAAAAGACAAATCATGGTAAAAAAATAACAACGATTCTTTTCCGTTCAGAGTCAAAATAAACATGTAGTGTATAAATGCTGCAAAGTAATAAAGAAGTAAGTTTGTGAGAAGTGCGGGTGAATAGGAGCAGCTAAAAGATGTCATTCTTGTTGCATTGTAAAGAAAAAGAGAATGCGCTGCATTAAAGACATTTTAACATTGCAGCGTGGTGAATGTGCTGTGTCGATTAGGAAAGGTAGTTTTACCTGACCGAGCGCTTCCGTCACAGAATTTCTTCTGAGCATGCGTAGCACTTTGTCCGTCGGACAAGCGTACACACGCTCGGATTTGGTGTGATCGGACCGTGTTGACGGCAAAGATTTCCAGCATCCTGAGATAAGACTTTGTCCGTCGGACAAACCGACGAACACTGTCCGATGGTGCATACACACGGTCTGATTTTTCAACAACCTTGTCCGATCGGACAGAATCCATGAAAAAAGTCCGACCGTGTGTATGGGGCTTTAGCTGCTTTTATCTCTTGTGTCGGAGAGCTTGTCAGAAGTTATCATTCTGATAACAGAGGAACGAAGCAACAGAAATACATGTTGCTCAGAGCTTTGAAGAGAGGTAAATAAACACTACATATATATTAGACATGTGCATTCGTTTTCGTCCGAATGCATTTTCGTCCGAATTTCAGGTATTTTCGTTATCGTTTTAATAAACGATAACGAAAGTGCAGAATCCGAAAAACGAAAGATCCGACCTAAAGAAATGCTTTATCTTTGTTTTCGTTGTGACAACAGTTCGATATAGATATTAGATTCAACGCTGACAATAACAATCTGTGTCCATTGAACCTGTGGTTGAATGTGCCTAACTTTAACTCTATTAGTCCAAGATTATTCTACATAGAGAGAAAAGATTCGATGTAGAGAGAAGATTCGACGTAGAGAGAAAAGATTCGACGTAGAGAGAAAAGATTGCTGCTGGAATTGGGTGGAATTGCAGCTAAACTATACAGAGTCATACAGTTCCGGCTAATCTTCTTTGAACATTCGACAGACACCATAAGCCTTCAATGACAGATTCGACCTTAATTCATTTGGATTTTCGGACGAATGCAAATTTTAAATTTCGGGAGTAACTAAATAAATACATTTTTCGGACGAAAACGAAATTCCGAAACAAAATATTACAGTGTGCACATGTGTCTAGAGCAGGTTTCATGAATTGGGTTTACATCCACTTTAATGTTCATAAATGTATAGTTATGTATTTGGGGCTAAGAATGTGCATGCATCATACATACTAGGGGGAGTATAACTGGGGGAATCAATGGTGGAGAAGGATCTGGGGGTTTTGGTAGTTCATAATCTCAATAATAGCATGCAATGCCAAGCTGCATTTCCCAAAGCAAGCAAAGTCCTTTCTTGTATTAAGAGAGGTATGGACTCCAGAGAGAGAGATATCATTTTTGCCCCTGTACAAATCATTAGTAAGACCTCATTGGGAATATGCAGTTCAGTTTTGGGCACCAGTTCTCGAAAAGCGTATCGGGGAATTAGAGAAAGTACAGAGAAGGGCAACCAAACTGATAAGAGGCATGGAGGAGCTCAGCTATGAGGAAAGATTAGAGCAACTGAATTTATTCTCTCGTGAGAAGAGGAGATTAAGGGGGGATATGATCAACTTACATAAATACATAAGTGATCAATATAGTGAACTTGGTGTTGAGTTATTCACTTTAAGTTCATCACAGAGAACAAGGGGGCACTCTTTACGTCTAGAGGAAAAGAGATTTTATCTCTAAATACGGAAAGGTTTCTTTATAAGAGCTGTGAAAATGTGGACTCCCCCAAGAGCTTGGTTTGGCCAGCTCAGTAGATTGATTTAAAAAAGGCCTGCATTCTTTCCTAAATGTACAAAATATAACTGGATACTAACATTTATAGGTAAAGTTGATCCAGGGAATATCAGATTACCGCTCGGGGGAACAGGAAGGAATTTTTCCCCAGCTGGACCAAGTGTAGGTATAGGATTGTGTACAAAGGTTTGTATGATTTTATTTTTTTTCCCCTTTTATTAGTTGAACTAGATAGACTTTTTTCAACCAGGCTAACTATGTAACTATGTTTTCTCAGAAGCTTTGATCCAGATGCTGATTGTGTTTGTATTGTTCTTCCTGCAGACAGTGAAAACTGCGTGAAATGTCCTGATGATGAATGGCCAAATGAGAAGAAGGATCGGTGTTTTCCAAAATTGGTGGAATTTCTCTCCTACACTGATGATACAATTGTTGCAGTATTTTCACCTGTCTCCATACTCTCTTGTCTTCTGACTGGTTTAATATTGGGGCTATTTATACATTACCGGGACACCCCCATTGTTAACACTAATAACCGGAACCTTAACTATCTTCTCCTGGTCTCCATCATGTTGAGCTTCCCCTGTGTCTTCTTGTTCCTTGGCCGCCCGGTAGATGTGACCTGCATGCTGCGTGTAACCTCTTTTGGTGTCATCTTCTCAGTTGCTGTCTCTTCTTTACTTGCCAAAAGTATCATGGTGTGTATTGCTTTTAAAGCCACCAAACCTGGGAGTCCATGGAAGAAATGGATGGGAGCCAAACTGCCCAATGGTATAATTTTTGTGTTCTCACTGGTTCAAGTAACAATCTGTGTCTTTTGGTTGTCTATTTCTCCCCCCTTCCAGGATCAGGACACTCACTCTTATCAGGGAAAGATCATCATTCAGTGTAATGAGGGCTCAGTTATCGGCTTCTACTCTGTCCTGGGATATATGGGGCTTCTGGCAGCTGTGAGCTTCATTATGGCTTTTTTAGCCAGGACATTACCGGACAGTTTTAATGAGGCCAAGTACATCACCTTCAGCATGCTGGTGTTCTGCAGTGTCTGGATTTCCATGATTCCGGCCTATCTGAGCACCAGAGGGAAATACATGGTGGCTGTGAAGGTTTTTGCTATAATGGCATCAAGTACTGGCCTTCTTGGCTGTATATTTTTCCACAAATGTTACATAATTCTGTTCAGACCTGACCTGAATACAAAAATAGTTATCCAGTAATATTTATGGAAGAACACTGGGTTACCAGTAGTTATAGCTTTACCTCTATTATTGTTAATTTTAGTATTTTGTTAGCATATTGAGAATGAACATTGTTACATTTAAACATTTAATACTTATGTCTACAGTAGATGGCAAGTCTAATTTTTGCTCTCTTAAAGAACTAAGGACACCGCCGGTATCTGACGCTTGGGTTTGTTGGAAACCTTGTCCCCTGCTGGGTGTAGTGGTTCCTCCCATCAGCTGTTACATCAAAACAGAACAAAGTAGTCACTTAGTCAGGATGAACCACAGAGTCCAGAGGGGAACAAAACCATCACAATGTGTCAGATACCAGCACCACAAATCGCTCTTCAAGATGGTAAAAATTTCACCCACCACCCTCCAGAAAGGTAAATATGAAGCATGTTCTTTTATAAGCTGCTTGTAATGTCATAATTAATACTTATCATTGTATGCAGATGTATCCAGCTATATTAATAAATTAATTTGGCTTGGTGTATTCTACAATAATTTGTAATATTAGTTGAAGTTGATGAGTCATGTTTTCAGTAAGTTCACATTTTAAATAATGCGTTGACTTAATTTTTTTTTCAATAGTTTTTATTGACTTTATAAAACAATAGAGGGGTACAGAATGTTGTGGACATTTTTTATTAATGTATGTTGTCAGATGTCCCCCAGTGTCAGTTTAGCCACTTTCCGCGTGTATTCGCACATACAGACTTTGGTGGAATACCATTGGCTGCGCAAACCTTCCCGTGGACATGGCAGATCTGTTTGCTCTTTTAGGGATGTTCGTTTATGCCTCACCAAGAGACTGGCCTCCTCATGGCGATTGCATTAACGCTCCTAGCAAACAGATCTGCGTACATGGGAACCATAGCATATCCATACAAAAAATATGGCCCACTGAGCCATCATAGAGTATGGCTCCCATCATTGGTAGAGGTGGGAATGTGCACACGATAGCGTTCAGAGCCCTGTAAGTAGTGTTCAAATTGTGAGACACTTTGTGTCTCAACAAGAAGCTGACTGCATGGCTCTTCACACGACCATCTGCACAGGTCACTACTGGAATTCTATTTGAATATATACATGTGTGTGATTGGTTCTTTTTAAAGAATACATGTGTCTGATTGGCTGATTCTGAAGCCACCACCTTCCTTTGTTATTCATGTTTACATTAAAATTATAAATAAAAGCAGCAGATCATGCTAGAGAGGATTTTGCTAAGCTCAACGTGATACCAGCATCTGTCTGTGTTACTTGGAGATATAAAAGCGTGCTTTCCCAGCATTATACGGCCTGTGGTAAGACAACCATACTTGAAGGTTTTTGAACATTTTTGCTGTTCTGTGTTCAGGATCTTGATTTCTCTGTCCGCTGTATGGAGTAAGTTCTGCTAGGCAAAAAAAACCAGGCCGCGTGCCCTCAACATGGGGGGTGCCTTGGGGAAAGGAGGGCCCTGCGGCACCCCCCCCCCCACACACCAAAGCACCTTGTCCCCATGTTGATGAGGACAAGGGCCTTTTCCCGACAACCCTTGTCGGGGTCTGCGGGCGGGGGGCTTATCGGAATCCGGGAGCCCCTTCATATTTAAATCTTTAATCATTTTAAGGGAAGAAGGAATACACTCTACAATCATCACATAATATCCACATCTATAACCACCCGTCTGGTATCCAATTAAATCTATTACCAAAACATATAGCCCCACACCGTAAATACCTCAGACTCAACTGTCTCTTTCTAGTTTCATAAATAAACATAAGATGTATTATCTGCTAACCCTTACCCAGGACTCGAGCTCATCACCTGCTCTGCCCTAAGGTTTCCTCCTTATATATTCATAGAGTGTTACAACCCTCTCTTACCCCTATATTTTATAAACCACAAAACCAAACAAAAACAAACAAACAAACAAACAAACAAAAAAAGATTTCTCCACTTCAATAAGGGGGCCCCCAGATTCCGGGCCCCCCACCCTATGTGAATGAGTATGGGGTACGATGTACCCCTACCCATTCACCTGGTGAAAAAAGTGTAAATAAAAAACACAACACAAGTTTTTAAAATACTTTATTAGACAGCTCCGGGGGTCTTCTTCCGTCTTGGGGGGTCTTCATCCTCCGGGACTGTGACATCATAGGGAGGCGGGGTCACCATGTGACATGAGATGGTGGCCCCGCCCCTTGTCCCTATTTAAGTCACAGCACAACGTGTCTCTGCCAGAGACATCGTTGTGTCAACATCGAAGAAGAAGAACAAAAGCAGAAGGTGGAAGCGGCGACGGGGACGGCGACGGCAACAGAAGCCCGGGCCACCACTAGTAAAAGAGCTGGAAGAAGATGGCAGAGGCCCGGCAAGAAGAACAGAAGAGCGGGACAAGACCCCCGAAGTCGGAACAAGACCCCCAGACGGCGGCAGGATTGTCCGCCGGACTGCTGAGTCCGGCGGACAATTTTGAGTCAAAACTTCTTACTAAGTCCACCGGACTTTTGGGAAGAAAAAGTCCGCCGGAGCCCACACACGGGCAGATTGTCCAGTGGACTCTAGTCCCAGGGGATAGTCCGCTTGTGTGTACGGGGCATAAGTAGGTCTATTAAATAGGAGAGCACCTTTATTTAAATCCTCTATAGGTCCCATTTAATACAAACCTAAAGTGTATGCTGTGTATGACTTAGCAGGCTGATAAGTAACTGTATGTTGTGTAATAAGTTTGTGATCTATATGAGAAATAGAAATGTATGAATTGTGATTATTACCTATGTATGGGACCAACAAGTCAGTTGTTTATATTGTTTAACTTATACAAGACACATGTCCCCATAAATTTGTAATACAATTTTTCACCTAGCAAACTTTGATGTCGTTTAGAAAAGGTTTGGTTTGAAGTTGTTTTAAAAATACTTTGTAGGAAGTTGTTTTAAAAAATGTCTGCCGCATGTTCAAGTGGCCATGTGGCTGAGGGGGGAAGAGCGGCAATGCATTGCTGGCAGATGTTTTACAGGTTTCTGGGCAATAGCATTCACAATAGCATGGGGGAGCTCTATTGTTTTGAGATGAAATGATCATGTATGCAACCATTGCTGTTTGTATTTCTTAATGTCTTGTTCTTGTGGAAGCTGATGCCAGAGTTAAGTATATGACTTTTCTTTGGGAACAAGAGTGTATTTTGTGTTTTATGTAACTTTGGTGTTTTTGGATGCATTGTTTGGTTGGATAGCCTGTGTTTTATTCCTCCTATGTGCCCTAGTTGATGTAGTCTAAAGTGTTTGTCTACCGTTAAGTCTTCATTCGGTGTCTCAATTGTGTAGTCAGGTTTTGGCGGGATCAGCGACTGTTTTTTTTATTTGTTAATGTCAGCCATTTTGTTGTAGTCTGGATTTCATCCACCATGTTGTCGTGCTCCGACTTTTGTTGGCCATTTTGCTGTAGTCTGGATTTCATCCACCATTTTGTCGTGGTTCCACTTTCGTCAACCATTTTGCTGTAGTCTGGATATTATCCACCATTTTCTCATGGTCTGATTTTTGTTGGTTGCTACTGCCATTTCTTGTCTGCTGTGTTTTGGTTTTGGGTGGAATTGCTCTGCTTTTGGGCCAGGTTTCAGCATTTAGTGAGGGTGAGACATCTTTTTGCAGGAGTTTCAGTTTTTGGCTTTAGTTGCGTTGCTTTTGTGTGGTATTTCGGTCTCAAAACTTGTGGTCTAACTGCCCAGGGGATATGGGAGTTGTAGGGGATTCCCTCCCATTTGCAATGTGGTGGGTTTGTTTCACCCTTTCCTGGACAAAAGGCTTTTAGAGATGTTGAAGTTTCCTACATGATGTTATTTATTTTATTTTTTTTCCACTTCAGCAATATTCAAGAGATTATTATTCAACTTCATGTTCATTTATATCTCTCGTTAGATTTCACATCATTGTGGAGTTTTTGTTGCTAAGAATTTTAGACAGTGAAACTTATCATATATTATTTATTATAATCCCTTTTAAATTTTTATTACTTTTTTATAGTGTGTGGGGTTTTCTTTTTCCTTCCTATTTCTTTTCCCTCACATCCCCCCTCCCCCCCGGTCCCACCCACCCTATTTCCCAATACCTCTCATCTTTTTTTGTCTCGGAAACCGTTTTTCTATGTCCTGCTATTTATATAATCGTTTCGACATTTTTCCAAGTTTGTTTTAATGTCTGCCATCTTTTCCATTTTTTCAGATCATCTTCTTCTCCTTCCTCTGCATTATATCTCAATTTTTCAAGGTGATATATTTCTTCCACTCTTAGAGCCCATTCTCTTTTAGTTGGTGCTTCTTCATACTGCCATTTTTTCGGGATAAGATCCTTGGCTGCATTTAGCATCTGGGGGATCAATGTTTTTATATATTGTTTTATTGGGTCGTCGGTCCCATGAAATAAGCATATCCAAGGGTCTTCCTTTATGGTAACATCGGTGATTGTTTTTATGAGGCTTAGAATCTCTCTCCAAAATATTTTTATTTTTGGACACTCCCACCAAATATGGGCCATTGTGCCCAGCTTATTACATCCCCTCCAGCAGTTCTGTGAGTTATCTATATAGAATTTGTTAAGTTTATCAGGTGTCATATACCATCTGGAGAGACATTTATAGTTCATCTCCGCCGTCAAGGTGTCAATAGCTGATTTATGGGTTAATTTCAATATTTTTTTAATTTTGTGCATATAATCATGTGCGCCCAATTCCGTGCCCCATTTTAAGAAAAAAGGCGGTATCCCCAGTTTCTCCTCTGCAAGAATAGCTCTATAAAGCCGAGATATTGTTTTCTTTTTTTTTGTCCCCGTGTCAGCGCAGATTTTTTCCAGAGCTGTGTAATTTTCTTTTGTTCTCATCGGTTGGGGGAGGCTTCTCACAAAATGGACCAACTGTAGGTATCGCCACTCATTTATTCTTATTTGTGCTACATTATGCTGTAATTCTACTAGTGTTTTTATTCTTCCTTTATCTATTATATCTTTCAATTGCGAGTTTTCCCCTAACCATTGACCCCCTACGTGTCTTTTTCCTGGTGGAAAATACTCATTATCATTCAAAATCATTAACGGTGAATTATACTTCCACTTATATTGTTTGTGTAATAAATCCCATATTTTTTTTTTTTTTTTTTTTTTTTTAAAAGTTTTATTGTAAATAGTAACATTACAAAGGTATAAAAACGTAAAACAGAACATGAGAACATAGTGCACCCTCGAGGGTCAGTACAGAGGACAGCTTACAGGCATACTCACTCGGCAATTTACCAGACGATATGCGTACAACAGACAGGCCGCTTGAGGAGTGATTGGGAGAGTGATTCTTGTTCTAATGGCCTAGGAGCTGTTGCCATCGGGCGGGGTTCGATTACTTCTAAGAAAGCTTTCGTAATAGACCTAATCAGCGTCTGGCCGCCGACCTCCCACACACCCCCTGAGGGGATCTTGCTGTGCGTGGGTGGGACAGGGGCCAGAGCTTCAGGTGAAGCTAGCGTGAGAGGGTAAGAAAACCCTGCTCACCGTAGCAGAATACTAACCCCTAACTGGGGTAAGGGTGCCACCGTGGGCTAAAATTTGGTCCCTCACGTAGTGAGGGGAAGGGTGAGAGTAGGCCTGACGAGGCTAGGGCTGCGGTTTCTGATCAAGCGGGCTGCTCTTGTGTACCTTCGGGTGTCAAAACACATCAAACCCGTTTACCAGAACCGGGGTCCTGAGCTCGCCAGGACCCTTCAAATAGAAGATGAATGGGTAGGAGAAGAGACAGCGAGAGAAGAGGAAAGAAAGAGGAAAGAAAAGAGACAGAGAGTGGGGGAGGGAGGGGGGGGGGGGGGGAGGTTGGATGGGGGGTCCTCGCGGAGAGAAGCTGCGGAGCATGTGTAGTTCAGTCAAGGAGATTGACAGCCTTTCTCATAGGAGAATCAACGATGTGCCCGTGTATTGGGCCCACGGTTCCCATGTGAGATGGAATTTATCTGTTGTGTCTAGAAGAGTGTGGGCAATTTTTTCCTGAGCCATTATCCATGAGATCTTTTGTTTAGCTCGTCGGAGTGAGACTGAGGGCGATTTCCATGCTTGAGCTATAGTGATCTTGGCCCCTAAGAGGATAAAATGAATGAGCAAGCGGGTCAATTTAGGAGTATGCGGGATAGTCTTGTTGAGGAGAGCTATGAGAGGGTCCTGCGGGACTTTGTGTCCTGTGACTGTACGTATGAGGTAAAAGACCTTGTTCCAAAAGCCCCTGATTTTAGGGCATTCCCAGACTGTGTGAAGGAGAGAGCCTAGGCTGCCACATCCCCTGAAGCAAAGTGGGGAAGACTGGGGGTAGAATTTGGAGAGGCGGGTAGGAACTAGATACCATCTAGATATCACTTTGACATCTGCCTCCATAAGGGAAGTGTTCAAGATACCTTTAAATGAGTAAGAGAAGTGCGTGTGCCAAGTGTCCAGGTCCCATTCAAACTGTAGGTCCTGCTCCCACCTCAACATATAGTTCGCTTGCCCTGTGGTTCAGCAAGCGCTGAGTAGATCAGGGAGATACCCCCCCTGACGCCCATGGCTGAGGAACACCAATGCTCATATTGGGTGACGGTGAGCGACTTAGCTGAACTGTTCCAGACTGTGTGTAGGAAGTGGCGTAGCTGATAGTACCGATAGGTTTCCGAAGGGGGCATGTCCAGCTTGGTTATGCAGTATTTTAGAGAGAAGGGACCATCAGCATTGAAGTATTGACCGATTCTATACAAGCCTTTGTCGAGCCACCATGCAAATGCCTTAATGTTTAGTCCTGGAGGGAAAAAGGGGTTGTTGAAGATATGGGTGAGAGGATGCCAGGGAGATATTAGAGCGGCATGTTTGTGGAGGGAGTCACAGAGGGACATCGAGTGTGAAAGGGTGGGGGATAGGATCGCAGGGCGATCTCTACGTGTTTTCCAGATCAAGTAGTCTAACGTGTGGTTGGGGGTAGCCTGTCGTTCAATTTCAACCCAGTCGGGTTTTGGGGACCTGGAGTAAATTACGGAGAACTGGCAGAGTTGAGCTGCTTGAAAATACTTCCAAAGATTCGGGAGACCTAGTCCTCCCTTCTTTCTTGCTCTATACAGCACTGTGTTTGAAAGACGGTGACCCTTGCCTCCCCAGATAAATCTAGTTACAGTGGATTGGAATCTGTCCAAATCCCATCTCTTAACGGGGATTGGCAGAGACCTGAAGAGGTACAGGAGTCTGGGGAGGAGGGTCATCTTGACTGAGTTAACTCTACCCAGCCAGGATAGATTATATAGGGACCATTGTGCTAAATCATCTGAGAGTCTCTTCAGCATGGGGGTGTAATTGTGATGGTACAAAAGGTCTATTTTGGGGGTAAGGAAGACCCCTAAGTAGGGAAGGGAGGAGGAGCTCCAGGAAAAAGGGAAGTTGGCTTTAAACCTGTCCACTATGTCTTGGGGAACAGTTATGTTGAGGGCCAGGGATTTTGACATGTTGATTTTAAGACCTGAAACTGCTCCAAAAGCGTGGAGCAGTTTTAGGACCTTAGGAGTAGACGTGAGGGGGGAGGTGAGAAACAGGAGGACGTCGTCTGCAAAGAGAGCACATTTGTGCATCTGATTGCCGCATACAACCCCACTAATGTCAGGGTCTTGTCTGATTGCTAATGCCAGAGTTTCTATCGCTATAGCGAAGAGTAGAGGAGAAAGGGGGCATCCTTGTCTAGTACCTTTCAAGATTGGGATCTATTTAGAGAGGTGGCCTTGCAGTTTAATCTGGGCTCTCGGGGTGGAGTAAAGGGAAGATAAAGTTTGTAAGAAGTCCGGGCCAAACCCCCATCGACGTAGGATGGAAAATAGGTAAGGCCAGGTTACTGTATCGAAGGCCTTCTGCAGGTCTATGGAGAGTATGTAGCCTAGTTGTTGGGGGCCGCCATCCCAGGCGGAGTGCATAAGCGATATCAGGTCCACTGCTCTCCTAATCTGGTCCGGCCCCTGTCTCCCGGGAATAAAGCCCACCTGGTCCTTGTGTATGTAGGACGCAATGAAGGAGGCCATTCTGTTGGCTAAAACTTTGGTCATGATTTTAAGGTCATTGTTAATCAAAGATATTGGCCTATAGTTGCTTACTTCACTAGAGTCTTTCCCTTGTTTGGGGATAACTGTAATAAATGCGAGTTAGCCGCTGGTTCAAGGGGGGAACCTTCACAAAGGGAGTTGAAGAGGCGGACCAGACGAGGAGAGAGGATTTCGAAAAAGGTTTTGTAATATTGGGCGGAAAAGCCATCAGGGCCAGGGGCAGAGTTTGTTTTAAGGTTTTTAATGACATCATGGACTTCCTCTGTGGTAAAAGGAGCGTCCATTATGGACCTATGTGACTCAGAGAGCTCCGGTAGCTTTATGTCTTCGAGGAAGGTTTCTAGGGGGGCTGGGTCCGTTATGGAAGGGGCAGAGTATAGGTTCGAGTAGAACGTGTGGAAGGTGTCCAAAATTTTTTGGGGATTCTGGGAAAGGGACCCCGAGTTCGTTTTTATCTTGGGTAATGTGAAGTTTTTCAGTTTAGGGGAGAGTTTCGTCGCCAGACGAGGACCGATTTTATCTGCCTGTAAGTGAAACTTGCCGCTTAACCAGCGTAAGTGTTTATCAGCATTAGTGGTCAGGGCTAGGTTCAGGGCCACACGGGAGGATTCAAGTTGGGAGAGGCTGGCTGGGGTGGGTTTGGCTTTATGGGCCTTACTGAGACGTTCAAAGTCTTTTTCCAATTTCTCTATAGTAATTTTATGTTCTTTTTTGAGTTTGGATGACAATTGGATTATTTTCCCTCTTATTACTGCCTTGTGTGCTCCCCAGAGAGAGCTGGGGGACGTGTCCCCCGTGTCATTGAGGTTAAAAAATTCCTTGATGTCCTGAGCTAGTAGAGTGCAGTGAACAGGGTTTGATAGAAGGGATTTACTGAGGCGCCATTGAGGGGGACCGGTGGGTGACAGTGCGTTGTGAATTTTGAGAGTGACGATGGAGTGGTCCGACCAGGGGGTTTCGTGAATTGAGGCATGTGTCGCTGTGTGGATGTCAGAGTTGGGGATAAAGATATGGTCTATTCTACTGTGCGTTTTGTGGGGGGCCGAGTAATGGGTTTAGTCTTTGGCAGTGGGGTTTAATTCCCTCCAAGTGTCAATCAGGCTTAAGTCATGGAAGAGTCGGGCTATTCTGAGGCTCTGTTTGGGGGGTTTAGTGAGGCGGGGCCTGTCTTGAGAGGATTTGTCTAAGACGTGATCGAATGTAGTGTTGGAGTCGCCCCCCACTATGATCCTGCCTTCCAGGTGAGAGGAGAGGGTTGCGAGCATAGAAGCGAAGAAGCGCACTTGACCCCGGTTGGGGGCGTAATAGGAGACGAGGGAGTACAATTCCCCTTCAATAAGTCCTTTGACCAGGAGGAACCTGCCCTCCTCATCTCGGACGGTGTGTGTATGAACGAAAGGGATACGTTTGGACAGTAGGATAGCTACTTCCCTCTGTTTAGTTTGTGCATTAGCTAGGTAGAAGGTGGGGTAGTTACGGTGGAGGAATGAAGGAGTGTAACTTGCAGGGAAATGGGTTTCCTGAAGTAGGATGACATCAAGGCATCTGGCATGGTAACTCTGAAAGGCCTTCCGGCGTTTGGAGGGGGAGTTTAGTCCCTGAGCGTTATGAGAGGCAATTCTTAAGCCCCATACACACGCTCGGATTATCCGAGGACCAGGTCCGTCGGATCATGTCCGTCGTACTTTGTCCGATGTTGGTTTTGCGTACACACGGTCGGACAAAGTTGTCGGAAAATCCGATCATTCTGAACGTGGTGACGTTTGTTGCCTACGACGGGACTACGTAGAGGCTAGTAGCCAATAGCTTTGGTCTTGTAATGTGATCTGAGCATGCGTAGCACTTTGTCCGTCGGAATTCGCTACACACGATCGGATTTGGTGTGATCGGACTTTGTTGTCAAAAAATCTATCCAGCAGGAGATAGGACTTTGTCCGTCGGACAATCCGATGGAAACTGTCCGATGGTGCCTACACACGGTCGGAATTTCCGACAACATTGTCTGATAGGACAGAATCCATCGGAAAATCCGACCGTGTGTATGGGGCTTTAGTGTCATTGTGCGGGTTTCAGAATCAGCCATGGGCGTCTGGGTGTGGGTGCGAGAATGTTTGGGGGGAGCTTACCTTAGACCTGTGGCTTCCGTGTCTATCAGTCTGGGGGATGTGCTTCCGCCGAGATCCTGGAGGGGGTGATGTGGGATAACTCCGCGAGGAACCTTGAGCACTAGGGGTAGAGGGGGAGGAGGGGGGGAGAGAGAAGACGGGGAGTAAGAA
This sequence comes from Lithobates sylvaticus, assembly GCA_028564925.1. Classification (NCBI taxonomy): domain Eukaryota; kingdom Metazoa; phylum Chordata; class Amphibia; order Anura; family Ranidae; genus Lithobates; species Lithobates sylvaticus. The sequence continues at coordinate 772,118,534 of CM053026.1, read as the reverse complement.
AGGAAAAGTAGAGGAGGAGAGAGCACGAAGAGCATTGAAATGGTTAGTAGGTGCATAAAAAAAACAAAGAACAATCAACCAATACATTACAGTTATAGTGCAATAAGGACCAGTTAAAAAGGTCCAGGTCCAAAGGCTCACCAAGGAGAGCATTTGGAGAAGGTGCAACCCTAAAAGGGTTGGTTGTCTGGTGTCACCAGAGGGAGTGGGTACCCTCCGCGTCACAACAGGTGGAGTGGCAAACTACACCGCTCCGGCCGATACGGCCCCCAGTAAGGAGCATACTGTTACCGGTCGGCCTAGGAGGGTAAACATAAACTGAAACAGCAGGAGTTAAAAAAAAAATGAAAAAGAAAAAAAATTGAAAACTGGACGCATCATGCGCAAAAAGTGTGTCTTAGATTATTTCTTGCTATGAGCAAGAAGGGTGGTAGCTCAATAACGGTAGGGGTACCTTCAGGGAAGAGGGGGGGGGAGAAGTCCCGGAGGGGAATAAGCTAGGGCCGGTATGTGGGACTGACTGATTGGGGAGGATGTAAGAGGGAATTGTCCCAGTCCACAGAAACAAAAAGGAATGCAAGCCAACAAAATACCCACATGATCCCAGGTGGGAGTGTAGAGTGAGGAAGTGAGCCCCATTTAGCCCCTGTTAGGGCCAATGGGGTCCACTTAAACATTAGGGATCCTGGCCTGGCCAAAACTGGTCAGGGCTTAGTGGATCCATTTCCCCCTGAACCTTAAGGCAAGCTGGGGTGGTCACTGAAAAAGCGAGAGGGATAAAGTTTGGGTGATGGGGTGACCAGTTGGAAAAGGGGGGGACAAGGTTCAGGGGGAAAGATGTTCAAAAAAAAAAGTTAAAGGAAGCAAGGCCTCTCATTGGTGAGAGGTGGAGGATGGGGTCTTCATCTCGGAGGATGGGATTCCCGGTGTCTCTTCGTCTGTTGCTTGTTCCACAGAGGGGTCAGGGGGCTGCCTGGTGGTGGACGTTTCGAAGAAGCTGTCTTGATTGGAGCCTGGTGGGGGGCCAAATCCTGGGAGATCAGTCCGAGTTGGAGTAGCAAGCGCTCGCCATCCTGGAACGAGGAGAAACCGTAGGATTTGTCCTTGAAGTGGAATTGGAGCCTGAACGGGAAGGACCAGCGATACTTGATGGAGTTCTGGATGAGGACCTCCAGAAGGGGTTTGAGGGATCTGCGTTTCTGGACCGTAGCGGGGGAGATGTCCGCAAAGATTTGGATCTTGTTGCCTTGGAAGTTCAGGTTGTCCAGATTGCGTGTGTGCCTCATGACGTCTTCCTTAACGCTATAGTAATGCGGTTTGACCACAATGTCTCTAGGGAGGCCATCTTGTCTGGGGGGTTGGAGAGCTCTGTGGGCCCTGTCAAGTTCCAATCTGTGTTCCTGGATATCAGGCATGAGTTCTTTAATGAACTTTTTGATCGTGCTGGGAACGTCTGTGACCGATTCGGGAATTCCCCTAACGCGGAAGTTGTACCTTCTGCTCCTGTTCTCCAAATCGTCAATTTTAGAGAGGGCTGTTTCTAGTTGGTCTTGTAGGGTTTGGATACATGCGGTGTTCTGGTTGGTACGTGCTGCGTTGTTGTCTACCGCCTGCTCAATAACATCCATGCGGGCCCCTAGGCCCTGCAGGTCAGCTTTAATGGTAGCAGTGATTTGGGAGGCATTCTGTGCCAGCATTTCTGAAAAATGTTGCAGCATGAGCTGCATGTCAGTGGAGTGGGTCTGCAGCAGGGGAGGATAGTGATGGGGGCCTTCAAGGCCTAAGGGGGATCCCTGGTAAGGAGTGTGTGGAAAGTCACTAAAGTTCCTGCTCAGAAGGGATGCTGTGGAGGCTGGGGAGTTCCCTTGGGGGTTGCAGGTACTCACAGGGGTTGAAGGTATGTTCGTGTGGAGCTGGAGATGCAGATGCTGGGCTGGTGGGTCTGCAATGGTGTCCGGGTCCTCTGTGCTGCCTCGTGTTGCGGCCGCCATCTTGGCTGAGGCCGGGGGCCGCCGGATTATAGGTGAGCTGACGGCTCACCTCGTTTTTGTGAGACCCTGCAGCCATATCGAGGGGTGCCTGGCGCCCTTGGGAAGCGGATAGGTGAGGGCTGGTCGGATCCTGCTCGATCTGAGCGCTCGGGGGTAGTATATAGGCCGGAGCGGTGCGGAGCTTCCGATTAGAGCGTCCTCTCGGAAGTCCCGCGCATGCGCACTCCAAATCCCATATTTTTATTACATTTTTAGTTATTTTTTGTGTGTTAGTGCCCAAACCTCTTAAATGTGAGGGAATCCAAATGACCTTTCTTAAACTTTTTTCGCTTATGATACTCTCCATTTTAACCCAGTGTTTATCTTCTGTTTCCCGTGCCCACTCTATTGCTCGTGACACCGTGACCGCGTAGTAATATTTTTTTTAGGTCCGGGATACCCATTCCTCCTTGATCCTTATTCTGCTTCAAAGTGCTGCGAGAGATCCTAGGTTTTTTATTTTGCCAGACGAATCTGCTTATTATAGAATTTAAAGTTTGAAAATAATAGTCTGGGAGAGGGATTGGTAACATTGAGAATTTATATGTAACTTTAGGTAAAAGCACCATTTTAACCGCTTCCCGACCGCCTAACGCAGATATACTGTGGCAAAATGGCACGGGCAGGCGAAATCATGTACCTGTACGTGATCGTGCATGTGCCTGCCTGTGGGTCACGCGCGCGCCGCCAGCGGCGCGCTCGCGACCTGGTCGGGAGCTCCGTGACCCCGGCCGCGGGACCAGCGGACCCGATCGCCGCTGGTGTCCCGCGATCGGGTTACGGAGCTGAAGAACGGGGAGAGGTCTATGTAAACAAACCTCTCCCCGCGCTTCCTACTCTGCCTGTCATTGATCGGCTGTTCCCTGTCATCGGGAAAGCCGATCAATGACGTCAGACGTACAGCCACGCCCCCTACTGTAAAAAAAAACACAACACGTCACACTGACTCCTCCCCGCCCCCTAGTGGTTAACCCCTTCACTACAACTGTCATTTACATAGCACTGATTTCTGTATAAATGACAAATGTCCCAAAAATGTGTCAAAAATGTCCGATGTGTCCGCCATAATGTCGCAGTCACAATAAAAATCGCTGATCGCCGCCATTACTAGTAAAAAAAAAAATATTAATAAAAATGCTATAAAACTATCCCCTATTTTGTAAACGCTATAACTTTTGCGCAAACCAATCAATAATCGCTAATTGCGATTTTTTTTACCAAAAATATGTCGAAGAATACGTATCGGCCTAAACTGAGAAAAAAATAATTTGTTTTATATATTTTTTGGGGATATTTCTTATAGCAAAAAGTAAAAAATATTGCATTTTTTTAAAAATTGTCACTCTATTTTTGTTTATAGCACAAAAAATAAAAACCGGAGGGGCGATCAAATACCACCAAATCTCTATTTGTGGGAAAAAAAGGACGCCAATTTTGTTTTGGAGCCACGTCGCACGACCGCGCAATTGTCAGTTAAATCGACGCAGTGCCGAATCGCAAAAAGGGGCCTGGTCCTTTGGCTGCCAATTGGTCGGGGGCTGAAGTGGTTAACTGTGTTGATCCGGCCAAACCATGATAGGGGCCTTAAGGATAGTTTTTTGGTCTCATTTTTGATTTCATCTAATAGTGGAATGTAGTTCTCGCTGAATAATTGTTCTACCGAATTTGCTAATTTAATCCCCAGGTATTTTAGACCTTTCTTCTTCCAAGGGAATGGATATTCTTTTTTTTTTTTTTTTTTTTTTTTTAATTTTTTATTTAAGACAGGAAGACTGGTCCACAAGGACCTCAACAACAGAAATAATGCTTAAACAGTGTTACATTCAAAGACAAACTATACAGGTGTTATTCCCGCCCACACAATACAAAAAGAAAAAAATAAAAAGTTTTGGTGTGTGGGGTACTTCGTGGGTTTACATTCTTTTTGAGACCTGTGTTATATGTGATTTGGTGTGTCCAGGAGATGGGAGTGTTGATTTCCACTGGTCTTGTGGGTTCAGCCTCCCTTCTAGTTTCCGTTTTTTTTTATAAAGTAAGAAAAGAGAGTGGGGAAAAGCACCGTAGTGAGTGCAGAGTCCGGGCAACGCCCAGGAGGACAGAAAGAGAAGAGTAAGGAGTAAGGGCATAGGGGTTAACGGGGGGGGGGGTTTGGTAGCTGAGGTGTGTTCGAACTTATAACCGGGTGTTTATCCCATCTGGGCAGTGTCGCTCCCCTTCGGGGCATATGGAGTCTGTAGCCTGGGTAGCATCGGGATTGGATGAGTCGATTGGGCAGGCTATTAGTCAGACCCTCTGAGGTTTTGTCCCTCATTTGAGTATCTAAATATATTCCATAGCTGCCACGTCTTGGAATATGTTTCCTGTCTGTGTTGATTAGTGAGGATCAGGTCCTCCATCCGGCTAATCTCGTCTACTTTCCGTAGCCATTGGGCCACAGTCGGTGGGTGTGGGGACTTCCAGTTTAGCGGGATGCAGGCTTTGGCTGCGTCTAAGAGATGTCGGATCACCGATTTTTTGTACACCCGTGCCGGTACTTCTGTCGCGTGCAGAAGAAAGTATGGATATTCTTTTTGTAACTCATGTACCTCATTAGATTTCATATTTATGTTCAGGATTTCCGATTTATTCAAGTTGATTTTGAAGTTTGCTATTTCTCCGTATTGTTTTAGCGTTTCAATCAATCGTGGCATTGTATATTTAGGTTCAGAGACATAGAACAGCAGGTCGTCGGCAAAAGCCGCGACCTTATGCTCGACGTCACCGATTTTTATTCCTCTAATGTCCTTATTTGCTCTGATTGTTGCTAGTAATGGTTCCAGCAAGAGCACAAAAAGAAGTGGGGACAGGGGACAACCCTGTCTCGTCCCGTTTCTCATTGTAAAAGGAGTTGAGTGATCCCCGTTGATTTTTATTGTTGACGTCGGTACTTCGTATAATACCCTAATTGTTTGTATCATCCTGTCGCCCAAACCCATGTGCTTCAATGTCGCCATCATGAGCCCCCAGTCTACTCTGTCAAATGCTTTTTCAGCATCAATTGACAGAAATAGACCTGGGGGCCCGTGGACTTTCATTTTTTGCAGCAGGAGGAGTGTTCTAACTCCATTATCGCGCCCCTCTCTTCCTGAGACAAAGCCTACCTGGTCCATATGGACCAATTCACTCATTTTATCTCTTAGCCTATTGGCCAGGACTTTTGCATAAAGTTTTCTATCACAATTCAGGAGTGAGATTGGTCTATAGCTTGGGCATAACATTTCGTCTTTACCTTCTTTTAAGATTACAGTTATCTGTGCTCTCTGTGCTTCTGAGCTTAACCCATAATCTGCACCAAGTCCGTTCATATAATTACAGAGCCTAGGTATCAGGATTTTCTCAAATTTCTTAAAATATTTCATGGGAAATCCGTCCGGGCCTGGGCTTTTCCCTGTTGGTGTTTCTAGGATGGCTTTTTTAATTTCCTGCTCCGTGATAGGGCTTTCTAAATCTTCACTATCATTTGGATTTAATTGAGAGATTCCTGATTCATCTAAGAACTGTTTTATTATGGTTGCTTTTCCTTTTCCTACATTGCCTTTCTTGACATCATAAAGTGTACTGTAGTTGTTTCGAAAAACTTCTGCTATCTCTTTTGTTTTATAGACTACTTCTCCTTGTTTATTTCAAATTTTTTCAATGTAGTTTCTCGACTTTTCCTTCCTCAGGGTCTTTGCCAGGTGTTTCCCAATTTTGTTGCCGCTCAGATATTTTCCTTTCAGAATTCTATTGAAAACCCTTTTTGTATCCTGTGTTAATAAATCTTTTAGTTCTTCTCTTTTGGATATAAGTTTATGGTATATTTCTTGATGTCTCCTTCAGGTCTTTTATGTAGCTGTTCTAATTCGTATATATTTCCTCTGTTAGGCTTCTAGTTTCCCTTTCTCTCACCTTTTTTTTCCCAGCCCCCATGGATATAAATATACCTCTTATATATGCCTTGTGTGTTTCCCATAGTGTAGAATATGGGATATCTTGTGTGTCGTTAATTTCAAAAAAATGCGTCAATTCATCGCTTATTCTTTCTACATCTTGATTTTCACTAAGAAGCGCTTCATTTAGTGACCAATTAAAAGCTGGTCTCTGTGTTTTCATTTCTTCTATAGTCAACATTACTGGGGAATGGTCTGAAAGAGTAGCGATCCCTATTTCAACATCTGTCACTTTAGTCAGTGTATTATGATCAATTAAAAAATAATCGATACGTGTATACGTCCCATGTACGGGGGAGAAGAAGGTGTAGTCTCGTACTTTGGGGTGTAGAGCTCTCCACACATCCACCAGTTGGTTTTGGTGCAATTTTTGTTTCAGTTTTTTGAGGGACGCCTGTCCCGTCCCCTGTACATGGGACGTGCTGTCCTCTTGTGGGCTCAAACATAGATTGAAGTCTCCTGCCATTATTACTATCCCTCTCCTGAACTGTGCAAGGGTCCCTATCATTCTTTTTACAAACTCTGCTGGCTTTTTATTTGGGGCATATACATTACCCAGAGTACATTCTGTTTCCCCTATATATCCTCTTACAAAGAGGAATCTCCCCTCTGAATCCGTAAGCCTTTCCTCTACTTTGAATCTAGTTTCTCTTGAGAACCCAATTGCAACTCCCTTTGCTTTATTAGTCGTTGAGTCGGCATAGAACCAAGTAGGATGTTCCTTAGAGTGTAATTTTACGTTGCCTCATAGAAAGAGATGGGTCTCTTGGAGAAAGATTATATCTGCATGATGGTATTTAAGCTCTTTTAGAATCTTGTGTCTTTTGGCAGATGTGTTCAGTCCTCGGACGTTATATGTCAGAAACTTAATCTTACGTTAAATTTTTTCTTATCACAGAAGACGAGAGGTATTGTTCCCTAACCTATCTATCTCCCCCCCCTCCTCCCTGCCTCCCCTCCCCTCCGCCCCTCCCTAAACCCCCTCCCTCTTCACCTCACCCCCCCTCTCCCCCCATCCTCCCCCTCCCCCCCTCCCCCCCCCCCCCCCCCCCCCCCCTCCTCTCGGTCAATACTGACCCCTAGACCGTAAGCTGGAATGAATCTCATTCCTGCCCCAGGTCTTCTCACCTCTAGGTGTGGCTCTGAGCCCGCCTAGCACTCCGCGCCCCTCCCACAGGCTAATCCCAGGAGGGGAGTGGAGTGCCCAAACGGTGCAGAGCTCTCCTCCCTCAATTTCCCGAGGCCCCCCCCGACCCAGTCTCGCTCCCAAAAAAAAAAAGGGGGAAGAGGGCACATCCCTCAATAATAAGCACTCTAACCTAACCCTTCTCTTTGCGACCATTCTGGAATTTCAATCTCTTGGATTTCTAATTCTTTACAAAATTCTGGAAGCTCTTCTGGGAATCTGAGTTTCGCGGATCTACCCTCCTTGTAGCCCACCAGACAGGCCGGGAAACCCCAGTTATATTTCACCTTATCTACTCTCAGTTGTGTTAATAGAGGTCTAAGTAATCTCCTCCTGGCCAGCGTTTCCGGGGCCAGGTCTAAAAAAATTTGCAGTTCTGTACCGTTGATTTTTAATGGGGCTTTTCCTCTAAGATTGCTCCATATTGCCGCCTTGTCCTCATAGTTCTGAAACTTTACCAGAATATCTCTAGGGCTTTCAGTTGGAATATGTTGAGGTTTCCTGACTCTATATATCCTGTCTAATCTCAGCTCCATCTCAGGGCTCTTATTCTAGACCGGTTTGAGGATCTCTTTTATTGTTTTTCTAAGATCTTCGCCGTTTTCTTCCGCAAGTGCGCGTATTCTTAAATTCTGTCTTCTATTTTGATTTTCGATTTCCTCTAATTTATGGTTCAATCTTCTTTGATTCAGCTTTGTCTCCCTGAGCTGTTCTTGTATCTTAATCATCTCCTGGATATATTTATCTGTTTTATTCTCGATTTCCTCTATGCGATTTAGTAGATGGCTTAGGTCTGATCGAAGTGCTGAGATATCCTTTTTGATTGAATTTTCCATTCTCAATAGCATCTCTGATATTTCAGTTTTAGTTGGCATCTGAGGGTTCATAACTTGTTCCTCCGGGGCGCGCCTATCCATTTCGGATTCGAGGGTAACCTCTCCTCCTGAGGCTTCGGCCACTTCTTCTTTTTTTTTGGTTGACTCTTTTTTCTTAGCTTGTTTACTCATTTGTTGTTTTTCTGGGCCTAGGCCTAGGCCTGGGCTTTTAGGGCTCAGTCCTTTTACCATATAGTGTTTGATTGTACTCGTATTTGTTTTATCTTTATCTTTGTGTGTTTTGGGTTCGCCTCCTTTCGTAATCTTACCTTTCATGCTAATTTTCTTTTTTGGAATTTTTCCCCAGGATGCCCCCTTTTATATACTGCAGAGTTTCTAAGCAGATAGAGAGCCACGAGTTGAAGCCTATAGACCTTGTTCTGAGACAGTTGAAGGTTACACTGGGGGGTAAATACTCCAACTCTTATACATTTATATAGAAGAGAATTATATTGGAAATTCAGTAGCTATATAATTTTGTATTAGTTCATTGGGTCTTGAGACCCCTCTCGTCTTTCCCTTCCTCCTCCCTCCCCCCTCCTTGGTTAAAAAGTGGGGAGAGAAGAAAGAGGAAAGAGAGGGGGGGGGAGAAAAAAAAAAAAAAAGGGGGGAGCGAGTTTTCCTCCTTATATTTCTAGTTCGCTTCGGGCCCCAATATTTATTAAGGCCTAAGATTTTTATTTTTTTTTCTTCCTTTCCCTTTTCCCTTTATTATTTCCCCTGCTGGGGGCCCACAGATCGATGTTTACCGTTTTCTTTTTTCCGGCACAGAAAAAAAAAAAGGAAAAAAGGGAGAAACCAGGGTGATACAACCTATGGGGGACTTATTTATGTAAGCTGTCCAATTTTCACATATAGATAGTAATTTCCACTTTAGAGTCATATATGCCATATGCGTTTAGTGTCTCGTGCCTTATGTCCAGTTTACCCCCTTATTTAGGCGAATGATAATCCAAAATATAATTCGTCTTTTACCCTGCTTATAAGTGTAATTACCCGTTGGTGCCGGGTTCGTACTTAGCGGGTTTGTCTAGTTGTACCTATGTTGTTGTCCTTGTTTACAGGGGCAAATAAGTAAGTTTGTGGCTGATATGTAGTGGAAAAAAGTGTTGTTTAAATATCCTTCGGTTTACCATCTATAGCTTTGGATTTATACCCGGTTCATGTTTTATCATATCCCTCCTTCTCTCATATGTCTCTGTGTTCACTTGCCTCCAATCAATACTGCGGTTTGTATTCAACTTGTATGTCACATTTCACATTCTTTTTACATCCTTTCCACGTGATCGCTATTGGCATTCCATAGTATTCCATAAATATACTTTCCACTTCAGATCCCACAGCTTAGGGAGACAATAGGTTGTCACTCACCCCGTCCATTGTAGTCCTCTGAAGTACCGTCAGACACTAGGCATTTATCCCCTCTTTCAAGGGGACTTACCTTTGTTCAAGGAGGATCTGTGGGAGGCTGTTACCTTGTTGCGCCTTCTGTTGGTATGTGGTGTCTGGCCGAGCAGGGGGGGGGGGGGGGGCTGCGCAGGAGAAAAAATGGGCCGGGGGGGGTGAAAGAACAGCCGCTTCTGTCCGGCGGCGTCTCCTGTCTCCCTCGGCGTGTCTCTGTCTTCAATGCGCCGTTACTTCCAGGGACCCCAGCCAGCTGATGCGGCGTCTACCTCGTACAGAGGGATTCATTCGCGAGAGTCACGCCTCCTCCCGCTCTGCGTGCTCTCGCTCTGCTCTGGCCGTCAGATGTTGCCTGGGTCAGGCCACCCCCTCCATGAGGTAGAACACGTCCTCACGTCCTCACCATCTCTCCCCGTCAGGCGGCCCCTACATGATGTTATAAAGTCCAGAGGTGGTAGCCAGTAAGTTGGTGGGAGAGGCTTGGGGTCTTTTGAAACAAACATGTGGACACAAAGGGACTTGTGTTTGGAAGGACGATGGAAATCACTTTGGTTTTTAAATTTAATTCCAGTTGTTTTACAGAGTTTTATACTGTAATTCGGTTTTGGGTAGAGAGTAAACATTCTGTGAGTAAACGGAAGGCATCCACATTATTGTTGTAAAATCTAGGTACAGATACAATACAGTACAATTGTACAATTCTAGCAGTCCCGGTCAGGCCGTGTATAATAATCGGAAATGCAGGGGCCGGTTATAGTGATAAAGGCACAAACAATAACCGCTCTGAAAGTAAAGCGCCGGGTTCTCTGGACGCAGAGTCCGCCAAAACAACCGTTTCGAATCGCATGGGCAATGGGCCGTAAATGCAGGGGTGGGAACCCAGTCAGACAGCTGCATAGTACATAAAATCTGAGTATGGGGCTAAGGTCATTAGACCCCCTACAGATTGCCACATATAGTCAGAGGGTACAGTAAGGTGTATTCCTTTGGAAGGTGCTTTTGATGTCTGGAGGTACGAGACTCCAGAATAAAAATACCTTGGAAGTAACTCAGCTGTGGCTTCAGAAATCTGTAATGATGAGTGAGTTGGATGTGTAGTACACGCTTCTGTGGTTAAAATTCTCACTCCTGTTTTTCAACTTTGTGTGGCTGGTCCATGCAAGGTTTTCGAGCTGCTCTCGTATTTTTCCCATTGTAATGTTTTTTCTATTGTTAAAAGAGTGAAGGCAGTATTCTGTCTGGTTGTTTTGTTTTTATTTTTGTTTTAGAAACTATAAAATATATCCCTCACATTTGTATCTAAATGTCTGTCTCATGTTTTAGTCTTCTCATTGTTTGTATGTAGCAATATGTTAGAACCCACCGCAGAGCCCCTCCTACGCGTCGCTGTTGTATTTTTGTAGGAAAGTGAAACTAAGCCCCTGTACACATGGTCGGAAATTCCGACCACTAAATCCGTTAGTTTTTTTCCGACGGATTTTGTCCGACACTGGTGTTGCATACACACGGTCAGACAAAGTTGTCGGAAAATCCAATCATTCTGAACGTGGTGACATTCGTTGCGTACGACAGAACTACGTAGAGGCTATTAGCCAATAGCTTTGGTCTCATAATTTGATCTGAGCATGCGTGGCACTTTGTCCGTTGGAATTCTCTACACACGATCGGAAAAAGTCAGATCGGATTTTTTTGTCGGAAAATTTGAGAGCAGGATCTCAACGACGGAAAAAGTCTGATGGAGCCCACACACGTGCGGATTTTCCGACAACATCCGATCTGACATTTTCCGTCGGAATTTCCGACCGTGTATACGGGGCATAAGAGTTACAGATGGTTTAGTTGTTTTTCGGTTTTGAGCAATGTCAGTGACAATTTAGCAATGTACACGAATGTATTATTTGCCATTCTTTGCAGGTTAAAGATGAGGCATAGAGTAATAACTCTTGTTTATAAGTATCTTTTTCAGGTCCAGTGAGTTTCTGAAAGTGTATGACATAGAAAGCAGGTGTATGTAGCTGTACACATGCATAAATACACACGCCTGAAAGAAGGTAAAAGTATAATAGGCTTTTCATTGTTTTTTTTTTTTTGCACCATTCTAAACCCTGCGTCTCTTTCTCTGGTTTGTAATGAGGAAGAAAATGGGGGGGGGGGGGGGGGGGGGGGGGGTAATGATAAGAATGACAGTTTTTTAAGCTAATAATACTAATCTTTCTAATTCTAACCAAGTTTGTGACCTAGTAGGACGACATGTTCCACGACAGTCTTTCTTTGATGGAATTTGAATCAGCAACCAGCAGTCCAGGTAAAGGAGGCTCCCATCCCAGACGCTAAGAACCTTTTTGTTAATGGTTCCAGGCATTACACCCCAGAGGGTAAGCCACACACAGGTTCAGTGACCACAGTCGGCGAAAAGTGAAAAAGAGTTCATTCCCACATGTCTGGTTTATCTCCATAAGAGGTTTGGTCGGAAAGTCAACCAAAAACAGGGTTGTACTTTCCTCAGCAGCTGTCATCTTTACATTCTTAGCTGACGGGGTATGTGCAGTTACTGCAACATGAGTTCCAAGAAATCCACCACAGGGTTCATGAGTCCCTTCCAGATCCTGACTCGATAACCAGTTTTCATTCTATCCAACCAGGTGACTGGGTTGTTGTAAAGAAAACATCAGAAGACGGGATTAGAGTCGAGATACCTCGGGCCATTTCAGGTTCAGCTGACCACGCCAACCTCTCTAAAGCTTGAAGGACGGGACAACTAAATCCACTCAAGCCACTGCAAAAAGATGCTCAACTACACCAAAGAATGAGGAGTATTCTTTTTATTTATATCTTTAGTTTTGTGTATTTTAGCAAGGGTAACGATGAAAAGCATCCCAATTTATTGTTTAAAGTGTATTCTCCAACTAGCTAAGAAAGCGAACAGGACCAATTGCTGGGTCTACTCAGAATCTCCACAAGCTTTAGTACCCCAGCGATGACAGCGGTACATGCTCCATATAATGTTCAGATTGGTAAAAACAAGTAAAAACTCCAAACAGACACTTGTCAATAGAACTTAACAATACATTCCAAGAGGGTAAAATTATTTACAGTTTTAACAATAGCTTTGGTTCTTGCCAGTTTGGTAACTCCCCCTAATGCAAGAGGTTCATGCGTCCTGGTGAAACTCGTCCCAACATCTTACATCGCAGATGATTGTGAGGATCTGATGACGAGAGAGAAGATAAGAACGGCAGGAAAAGCTAGAAGGGAATTGTTCACTAACTCCGACCAGGCCTGGGCATGGTTTCCTGCTTGGATGGGGTGGGGGATTGAACTTATGAAACGATTGAACAATTTCTCATCCATTGTGGATGGGATATTCAATGAAACCGTAGAAGCTGTAAGGGAGATCTCACAGGAACAACAACAGATCAAGACCCTTCTATCAACACCTGGATCAAGGATACTAGTGACAAAGTTCAGGCAAGGCAAAGCTAGAGCTATAACTAGTGAAGGTTGGAATCAACCTCACGTTGTTTTTGTTTATATTCCTTCTATATGCCGTGATGAGGTGCTCCTGTTGCCTGATTGGATGAGTAAACAGAGCCCGAGCAGATGACCACATTTTCCTGGCTGAGATGAGACACCCCTAAGCCCAACCCATGTACAAGCCACAGAGGATCCCAGACCGACCAGTCTTAATGCCCTCCTTTAAGTCATCCCACCTGAAGAACAGAGTCTACAAGTCAAGCCATGTTTTTCTTTTTATGGACTCATATGGACTGTAAAGACTGATTCATTTCAGGTGTAAGAAGATTGAGATTCATCGAGGGACACATGGGAGCATTTGACAAAAGAGGAAGGACTGTTGTAGAAATTTAAGATGTATTTAGTACGTACTGTCAGTGTCTCCCAGCATTATTTCTATTTTCGTCTCGCTCTTAAGAGTGAACCAGAATGAACTGGCATCGGTGAATGACCATTGGTACTGAAAAGCTTCCTGTGGATATAGAGCGATGTTCGCCTTGTGAAGATATGTCCTCCAGCGAAGACCCCATGCATAATGCATAGACTTGTTGGTTTGGGGGGAAAAGTTCACTCTGCAAAGACATTATCTGTTTGATACCTATCTGCCTTTGTGGAGGGATGCACGCTCATGTCTTTCTATGTGTTTGATCAGCACATGGAGGGACCATGAGCGTGTCCCTGCAGATTGTCTCCCATACACAGGCATGGTAGTATAATCTGGCTATGCATTGTTCTCTGAACAATGCAGAATAAGTATTCACACCAATGGTAGAAGCGGGAATGTGCGCGGGTTTGGTCGGGACAGCACTCAAGATTTCTGATGCGCCAATCTCACTACATGTGGGTTACAAGGGACGGGAAGTTGTACACACTGGCCTGCACAGACACGCCTAGATACTCCCTAGTCATTGTTTAACCCCTACTGTTTAAACAAATGCCTGGGCTTTATTGGCTGAATTGAATAGCCACCAAGCCTCTCTTGTTACCCTTGTTTTTAGTCCTATAAATAAACTTCACTACCATTGTGACGCAGGACTGTCTGTGGAGCTGGCAATGTGATAACTGCTGCTGTGTCTGTTTTACTTGGGAAGCATGAGTGCACTCACAATGCATTATACAAAAGAACTGAAAAGTGCGGAAGCGAAATTGGTTACACATAGCGTATATTTGAATTTCCACCATTGTTCCTATGCCATAGAACACACAAGAGGCGGAGGAGGATTCTGGCAGTTTCGGAGGCATTGAAGCAGAGGAAGATATACATCAAACAGTAAGAGATGGTTTTCTATCCCCAGAACCCTTGGGAGTAGTATGTAGCTGGGAGGAGGCAGTTCCAGATACTCTAATCCTCAGTGACCCAGAGGAGTCTGTTTCTCATGCCTCCACAAATTTGCAGTGCATGGGCTCCCTCATGCTTCAAAGCCTGCGAAAGGACCCAAGAATACGTGGCGTAAAGGAGAAGGATCACTATTGGTTGGCAACCCTCCTTGACCACCGTTATAAGGGGAAAGTCTCAGAACTCTCATCCCCACAGAGAGTGCAGATGATGAAATCTCTTGAAGACACCTTAAAGAGGAGTTTATCAAACGCTTTTCCTGTCTTTGAGGCTTCTGTTGGTCAAGAGTGGAGTAGGCGCCTAAGTGATGCATTTCACAATTTCTTTAGTCCTCGCCGTCCTGGGGCTGTTAGCTTCCACATCCCATTGGCAACGTGGTGGACAATTATCTAGGGGCAAAAACAGAGATGAGAGCTTTCCAGTCGACGATTCACTGGCTTACTGGGTCATGAGAATAGACCACTGGCCATAACTTGCCCAGAATGCTATTGAGCTGCTGGGCTGCCCTGCATCCAGTGTGCTTTCTGAACGGACAGCTGCTGGAGGTTTTGTTACTGATCATAGAACACGTCTGTCCAAAGACTCCGTGGACCGTCTGACTTTTATCAAAATAAATCAGTCCTGGATTACCAGCAGCTATGAAGCCCCTGATGCCGATGTCGCCAATTAAGTGTTTTTGGGATGTGGAATCTCTGCAGGACTTCTAGGCTGCCTAGTGTTTTGGGTGTTTATTTAATTAATGTTTCTGGTGTAGGTTTCATGGGTACAGCTAACACCCAAAGACCAATTTTTCCGCACCTGTTTGACAGGTGCATATCATTGCAATTTTTGACAGCAAGGACAATTCTTGCACCTGTTACTTCTATCCACAGTCTGTGGAAGAGACACCAGAATTTATCCAAAAAAATCTCTAATCTTGTTCCCAGTGCACTACATTGTGGCCTCATCATACAGACTGGCTCCCCAAGCCGTTGCTTACAAAATAATGAAGGCTTGCAGGGAAAATTTCATTTTTTTTGGCTTTATAAATGCAATTATTGCTGCAGCAGCTTCTGTACACAGTACAGATGTACCACTTTACAGGTAGACTAAGGGGATCCACCAGGCACTATATTGAAAGGAATTTTTCATTTTTATGCTTTCACTTTAAGCATCAATAAATCACTGCTCATTTAAAAATTATGTTTTTTAAAAAAAAAAATGTATTAATACATGTCCCCCAGGACAGTACCCGGCCCCCATAACCATTGTATGCCCAATTACTTGCATATAAGCCTTTAAAATGGGCAATTTAGATTTTTCACATTTGGGTCCCATAGACTTCAATGTGGTTCGTTATTCGGTTCCGAACTTTTGCAATGTTAGAAAGTTCTAATGCGAACGGAACTGGGGGTTGTTCGGCCCATCCCTATTCACTAACAGACACATTTGAAAGGAAATTCCAATGTCTTTAATTTAATATTTGGTAATAGTTATTATTATTAGTTAGTTAGTTATTATTTCAGAGTTTCAAATTTTCGGGTTTTCGAATTTTCGGATTATGTGTTCTTATTTTTTAGATTTTCTTTCTTTTGAAATTTGGGGTTTTCATTCCTATTTTTGTATTTTCAAATTTTTGTATTTCCGAATTTAGAATTTTCACATTTTCTGATTTTTGAATTTCCAAATTTTTGGAAAAATGTGTTAAACAGGCTTTCGTTAATTTGAATATTTCCGAATAAAAAAATTTGTTGAATTTCGTGGAAAACTAATTTGGAACTAAATGAATTGCACATGTCTATAGGCTTATCCTTCAGGATAACTGGGGATGCAACAATGCCACCTAAGGTCTGTCCCCTACAGGACCCGTCTGCATTTTGCAGACGGGTAGTACAAAACTTTAAAAAGTGACCTGCCTGGCCACAATAAAGGCACAATCTCTCCCTCCTCTTAAAGGCCCTCTCCTCCACAGAGAGATGTGTGAAGCCCAACTGCATCTTATCTTGGGTTTGAACAAAATATGTGAGTAATAGGGATGGGCCGAATGGACCCCTGTTCGGTTCGCACCAGAACTTTCAAACACAGCGAAAGTTCGTACCCGAATATCGAACCCCATTAAAGTCAATGGGACCCGAACTTCAAAAATCAAAAGAGCCTATTTTGAAGGCTTATATGCAAGTAATTGGACATACAATGGTTATAGGGGTCCGGGTCCTGCTCTGGGGGACATGTATCAATAAAAAAAAAAAAAGAGGTAGAGGGCTTCAAAAGCAAACTCCCTAATAGCCTACCTCAAAAAAATGTTGAGTCAGTCAAGATCTTGATAGCAACAGCAGGTTATATTTGCTCCATTTGCAAGAAAGGGAAAAAAAAAATATGTATATATATATTTTTTTTTCCTTTTTGTCCAAATAGTCAAATATTTATTTATATTCCATGTTTTTTTGCATCTTTACCTTCAATTTAGATGGACTTTCTGTTCTTCCCAGTCTATTACCCTTCTCTATGATGCTCCAGAATGGCCCTGCTTGTCCTTCCTCCACTATTGATGACTGTATTTTTGAAATTCTGAAGGTTGGTGCCGTGGTTAGAACATGCTTACTGTTCATTGTTTATCAGACTATGATATTAAAATCTCTATGGATCTATGGAGGTTCTTGATGGGAGATCTCTACAGCCTGCCCATGTGACTCACAAGACTGTTCCCTTGTCCATGGCCTTCACCATGAGATAATCCAATTCCAAGTTATTTCCTCACCTAAGTTTCTACCGGTTATTGGTTATTCTTGGTTACAGAGGCACAACCCCTCTTTTGATTGGCTCTGTACTGAGGTTCTGTCCTGGTCGCCACAAGGCAGTAAGACATGCTTCCAGAAGGTAGCCAAAGTCCTGTGCACCTCTTCACTCTCCTCCCTGCCGGAGGAGTACCGTGATTTTAGCGATGTCTTTGACAAAGGTCAAGCCAGTAGTTTGCCTCCACACCGGTCGTATGATTGCGCAATTGACCTTCAACCTGGTGCCATACCCCCTTGTGGCCGGGTTTACACTTTGTCGGTCTTGGAGGATAAGGCCATGGAGGAGTATGTTGCAGACGCACTTTCTCGAGGTTTCATCTGAAAATCCTAGTCTCCTGCTGGTGCTAGTTTCTTCATTGTGAAGAAGAGTGGTTAACTGAGACCTTGTATTGGATAAAGGGGTCTCAATCGTTTCACGATTAAGAATGCCTATCCGATTCTGTTGATTATGGAGTTATCCGACCACCTCAAGGGAGCAACGGTTTTTACGAAGCTTGATTTGAGGGGGGCATACAATCTCGTGAGGATTAAAGAGGGCCACGAGTGGAAAACTGCATTTAATACCAGAACAGGCCATTATGAGTACCTCGTAATGCTCTTTGGCCCTTGTAACGCTCCGACAATTTTCCAGGAATTTATTAACGATGTTATCACGCTGGTACGTACCTGACTGATGAGTCCACTTGGGCAGAGGGAGGTCACCCGTACGGATCCCACTCACGGCCCCTGGATATGGGTACAGGAGGCACGAGAGTTAGGAAGGGTATGGGAGCCTGGTGCAGGGTGTCCGGATGTTGGTGAGGAGAGCCCACTGGTGACAAGATGGGGTGCAGGTATGCGGGGTACACAGATGGAGGTTCCACTGGTGGGTAAGGTGAGTAGGGATGTGCAGAGTATCCAGAGGATGTGGTCAGTCCAGGAATAAGCCCCACTAGGGATGAGATGGGGTGCAGGTATGCGGGATACACAGATGGAGGGGGAGGTGCGGAATAGGAAGCAGGCACAAGTCTCTCAATAGTAAGTAGGATAATCCAGATACCTTCAGGGTTTTGGCAGCGTTCCGATGACAAGGTACAAAAGGGACAAGCAGAAGAATGGTCAATCAGGCAGAGGTCATCAGGCAGGCGGAGGTCAAGGAATTCCAAAGGGCAAGCCGGGTCACAGGATCAAACAAGGTTTTAGCAGGATACAAACACAGGAACAAGGTCTCTGGAAAGCTGAAGATCAGGCAGCACTGACCAACAGGTGCTGCCTGATTAAATAGGCTGGCTGGCTGGCACCAACAGCGCACACAGGTGTGTTCAAAGTACTGCGCGCGCGCGCCCGGACGCGTGCACGCACGCGCACGCAAGCCCGCACCCGCAGGAACGCGCACAGGAGCGCGCGGCGGGGCATAACGGTTTTTGTGACAGATGTCCTCCGAGATTTCTTGCAGTTATGTGTGGTGGTTTATCTCGATAATATCCTTATTTCCACTGCTGGTTTTTCGATGGACCCAGAGAGACTTTCAGCAGTCCTACAGTGGCCTCAACCTGTGGGTTTACGACCTCTGCAGTGTTTTCTTGGCTTTGCCAACTATTATCGGACGTTTTCTTTGTAACTTCTCGTCTTTGGTCAAGCCCCTGACTGATATGACCAGAAAGGGCGGTAACCCACAGAGTTGGTCTCCCGGAGTCCATTAAGGCCTTTGAGTGTCTAAAGGCAGCCTTTGTTTCTGCTCCTGTGTTGGCACATCCTGATCCTACATTAGCTTTTTTTCTTGAGGTTGATGCTTATGAGTCTGGATTGGCGCCCTTCTGTCTCAATGTCCTACCTCTGAGAGCACTATGCATCCTTGTGGCTACTTTTCCAAGAAATTGTCACCTGCAGAGTGCAATTGGTGGCAGAGATTGGTGACAGAGAGCTGTTAGAGATAGTTTTAGCCCTGAAAGAATGGAGACATCTCCTCAAAGGTACCACTGTGCAGGTTCTCATTCTTACTGACCATAAGAATCTCACATTCTTGTCTGAGTTTAAACACCTCTCTCCCAGAAGGGCAGGATGGGCTCTTTTCTTGTCAAGTTTCAATTACATTGTCTCATTCCTACTCCTTACTTGCTTCTCCTGAGAAACCTTGTGACCGCTGCTTTGTCCCAGAGAGTCTCCGTACTGCCGTGCTCCTGACTTTCCATTCTCCGAAGGCTGCTGGCCACTAGGGATGAGCCGAACACCCCGGGGTTCGGTTCGCACCAGAACCTTCGAACGGACCGAAAGTTTGTGTAAACTTTCGAACCCTATTCGTTGAATGAATGAATGAATGAATAACTTGTATAGCGCTACAATGCGAACTGAATCGCCTCAAGGCGCTGTATTGACATTTGGTTGTCGAGCTTCTAGAAGAGGTGGGTCTTGAGTTTCTTCCTGAAGGCCTGATGGTTTTCTTCCATGCGAATGTCGGTTGGTAGAGCGTTCCATAGCCGTGGACCTTGGACAGCGAATCTCCGTTCCCCCTTTGATTTGTAGCGGGATTTGGGAATGAGGAGAAGATTTTGATTAGCCGATCGAAGACTGCGATTCGGTATGTAGTGTTTTATTTTCTCGCGAAGGTATTGCGGGGCGTTTCCATGTGCGCATTTGTGGGTGAGGCAGAGGGTCTTGAATGCGACCCGACTCCTTACATTTAGCCAATGTAGATTCCTTAGGGAAGGGGAGATGGATTCCCAGGGTTTTTTTCCTGTTATCAGCCTTGCCGCTGTGTTTTGGATAAGTTGTAAGCGCGCAAGTTGATATTGGGGTAACCCTATATAGAGGGAGTTAGCATAGTCGAGTCGAGAATTGATGATCGTTCCAACTACCACTGCTTTGTCCTCTTTTGGAATGAAGGGGAGGAGTCTGCGTAGCAGGCGGAGCAGATGGTGAGAACCACTGACCACTGCTCCTATTTGGGCATCCATTGACATTTCTGAGTCAAAAATGACTCCGAGACTCTTAGCCTTGGTCCTTGGGGCGATGGTCTGTCCAAAGATGGTAGGAGGTGTCCAAGGGATCTTGGTTCGGGGGTTATGATTTGCATGTAGAATAAGAAGTTCTGTTTTTGATTCATTAAGTTTGAGGGAGCTGGCAGTCATCCAGTCGTCTATCATAGTGAGGCATTTTCCTAATTGCTGATGATGGTCTTTTTGTCCGGTGATACGAAAATATAATTGAGTGTCGTCGGCGTATGAGTGGAAGCAGAGGTCTGATCTTCTGATGATTTTGAGGAGTGGGCGAATGTATATATTGAAGAGGACTGGCGACAAGGGTGATCCTTGAGGGACTCCATAGGAGATTGCCCGGGTTTCAGAGGTGAAACCTCCTAGTTTCACTGTCTGAGAGCGATTTCCTAGGAAGGATGCAAACCATTGCAGATCTGAGCCAGTGACTCCTGCTACTTCTGTGAGGCGGATGAGTAGAGTATTGTGGTCCACAGTATCAAACGCTGCACTGAGGTCCAATAGTACCAGGAGACATGAATCTCCGTCATCCGCTGCTTCGAGGGCATCGTCCCATATCTTCAGGAGTGCGGTTTCTGTCCCATGGCCTGGGCGGAATCCTGATTGTAACGGGTCCAGGAGTGTGTGTGTGTCCAGGTGGCGTTGTATCTGTTGTACTACCGCTTTCTCCATAATCTTGGAGATGTTGTTCAAGCTTGTAATTGGTCTGCGATGGTTGGGGTCCCGTGGGTCGAGGTTGGGTTTCTTTAGCAGGGGTTTGATGATGCCTTGTTTGAGGGCGCCTGGAACAATCCCTTCTTTGAACGATTGATTTATGAGGTGCGTTATGGTGGGAGCCAGGATGTCGGAGCATCCTTTCAGGAGTTTTGTGGGGATGATGTCAATGGAGGATGTGCTGTCTCTGAGATTTTTGATGATGTTTTTAGTAGTATCCGTGGTAATTGGGATCAGAGAAAACTTTGGTGGTTGTGGGATGTTTGTGTCGATATCGACTTTTTGCTCTGACTGCCTGCCGTCGGATGTCTTTTTCTGACCAATTGTTTTCCTGATGTTGTCGATTTTATTGATGAAAAAATCTGATAATTCATTGCAGAAATCTTGGGTTTCATTAGCGGGGGGCTCTAAGCATGCCGGGTTCATCGACTGAGCGACTATTTTAAAAAGTTCCCGGGGGCGATTTAAGGCCGCTGAGATGGTATTTGAGAAATGGTCTTTTTTTGCTTTGAAGATTGCCTTCTGATAATTCTGTGTGAGTCCTTTGTATTTTGTGTGATTTCCATTGGTGGGATTTATTCTCCATGCTCTTTCGGCTCTTCTGCGTTCTTGCTTGAGTAGCGTGAGCGAGCTATTGAACCATCCTGCATTTTTCCTCTTGATGAGAGTTCTGCGTTTTGGAGCCACTGAGTCTGCTGATTGTAGTAATGCATTGTTTAGGGAGCTGAGAGTTTGCTCCGATGAGTGGGTTAAATTCAGAGTTGCTATTTTGTTTGATAAGATGGTTTTGAAGGAGTCGGAGTGCAGTTTTTTTCTGCGATCTGGTCCAATGAGTTGTTGTTGCAGGTTTCTGTTTTTGGCGGGTGATGTTGGTGAAGATTTTGAATTTGATGGCGTGGTGGTCCGTCCATGGTAGTGGTATGTTGTCTACTGTGTTGATGTCCAGATTTTGGTTGAAGATGAGGTCCAGAGTATGTCCTGACCCGTGTGTGGGGGTCTTTATCAGTTGCTGGAGACCCAGTTCTTCCAGTTGGCTGATGCAGGCGGTCGCGATCGGGTCTTGGGTAGAGTTTGCCCAGAGGTTGAAGTCTCCAAGTACCAGCAGGTTTTTGGATTTCAGTGTGTGTATTGAGATAAACTCTGTAAGGGGTGTAAGCAGATTGGTCTTAGGTCCTGGTGGTCTGTAGCAAAGTAGAATGTGGGTGGTTTCATGGGGTGTTGATTGAAGATGTAGCGTCAGTGTCTCCATAAAAGGCACTGGGTTCTGTAAGATTGGTTTGGTGAGTGCCAAGTGCGATTTAAAAATCACTGCTAGGCCTCCTCCTTTTTTTCCTATCCGATGTTCCGTTAGGATCCTGTAGTTCTCCGGCACCAATTCGGTGAGGATAGTGTTGCAGTCGGGTGTTAGCCAGCTTTCCGTAATGAAGAGGCAGTCTATATTGTTTTGGGTGATGAAGTCGTGTACTTCTAGTCTGTGTTTGGCTGCAGATCTGGTGTTGATCATGGCGCATGCTAATTGTTGTGGTTGGGTAGGTATCTTCCTGTTTTTGAAGGTTGATTGTAGGTCAGTCTTTAATAGATGTTCTTTTCGTAGAATTTTTTGAATGGG
>CM053026.1:771912991-772095681 GCA_028564925.1 Lithobates sylvaticus | reverse complement strand
GAGAAAATGTTGTATATCATCTATTGTGATTCCATGTATTGCCTTTTCTTTCAATATAATCTATTTCAAAAATAAAAAAAAGGTAAAATTGGGGGGTCAATACACAACAGGATGTATTCTTTAGGAAATTTTTAGATAAACTTTTGGGATTTCAGGAAGGCCAGTTGATTCTGGGGGGTGATCTGAATATCCCCCTGGCTCCCCGTGAGGACACTTCCACTGGGGTCTCGGCGGCACCACCAGGTACCCAGAAGCGGACCTCACATTTACTACAAGGAGCAAGGCTAGTGGATGTATTCCGATTGTTTCACTCAGGTGAGAGGGATTACTCTTTCTACTCTGCCCCACATAAAACATATTCCCGCATTGATTACTATTTTATTCCACATAACCAATTGCATGCAGTAAAGGAAGTGGGAATTGGAAGAATTACTTGGTCTGACCATGCACCAATTTTTCGGAAATACAACCTCTTGGATACCCAACTCCTTGGTCCGACGACTTTGGAAGCTAATGAATGAAAGTCTCCTGCAGGACACTTTTGTTTTGGGAAGATGTCCTTAGAGAAGCAACTTGGTACTTTCAGACCAATGATATGCCAGATTGTGATCCAGGTGTGATCTGGGAGGCCTATAAAGCGGTGATAAGGGGAAGATGAATATAATAAAACATGTGGCAAGGGATTGAAAGGGAAAGAGAAGCAAAGTTAACATCCTTATTAGCAGATATCTTTGTCTAGAAACCTTGCACAAGCAGAATCCTAACCCAGTTTTGGAAAGGGACCTTATGTCGGCTGTGCGTCGGCGTAGACAGACCACAGATTTACTCTTGTATACAGCCAAGAGGGCAATACAGGCAGGAAGGAAACAGAATTATGAATATGGCGATAAGTGCGGGAAACAACTTGCTAGCTCTCTGAGGGAACAACAACTGAAGACGTATGTACCGATGATTATGGGAGCGGAAGGTGGAAAACGTATGTTACCTAGAGAGATAGCACAGCGGTTTGGAGATTTCTACTCATCTTTGTATAACTTACAGTCAAGTTCTCAGAACCAGACTGCGATAAATGAGTAACTTAGTAACCTCGGGAATGCCTAGTTTGGCGCCATCTGTAAGACAGAAACTGAAAGGCTGATCACAATAGAGGAAAGACCCCAGGCCCAGATGGCTTTTCCATTCAATACTATAAACC
This sequence comes from Lithobates sylvaticus, assembly GCA_028564925.1. Lineage (NCBI taxonomy): Eukaryota > Metazoa > Chordata > Amphibia > Anura > Ranidae > Lithobates > Lithobates sylvaticus. The sequence goes on along the minus strand of CM053026.1, from coordinate 772,094,486 downwards.
TTTTTCCTATATTAGGACCCTATCTTGTAAAAATCTTATCAATGGATTATAGGAGATACAGATCTCCTTCCATATACCATGAGAAGCTTTATCACCCACGCTTTTACCCAAACCCAAGGAAGGTAAGGATCCCATCGCAGTGCGGGAGTTACAAGAGGACCGTTTATCTCTTTAAATACGTATTTGAAGCTTTTTTCTAAGATTCTGGCGTTTTTTTTTTTTATTTTTTTTTCCTCCACTTCAGAAAGAATATTCGTGGGTGAGTGTCAGCTATGCCCGCATCTCCATCCCTCTAATTGTCTTAGCATCATTAGTGGATTGTTTCATTCTCCCCCTTTTTTTTTTTTTTTTTTTTTTTTCCCCCCCTGGGGTTGGGGGGGATAGGGGTCCTGAGTCGGGCATCCATGGAGTTTACAAAGCCCAAAAATACATATATACATCTAAGATCCCACCCAGCCTCCGCTCCCCCTCCGCTTCCTTTATCCTAAATCCCGTTCCATCACTCTTCCAGTTAACCCCCCTGGGGGTTTTTTTTTTTTTTCCCCCCCCCCCCCCCTATCCCCCCCCCCCCCCCCCCCTCCCCGTCCCCGTCCGCTGTTTTGTTGTTGTAAGGTGGCCCTTTCTCCTCAGTGTCTTCTCCTACCCTTAGGGTCTGCCTTTCCGTGGCTAGATCTCTTTTCGGCTTCACCCCCCAGGGATCATCGGTTGTCACGGCTGCACTCGCAAAGCCTCCCTGTAGCTCCAAGACCTCTTGAATTTTCTCCAACTCTCCCATCTAGCCCTCGTGGCCTCTCTGTCCTCCTCCCCGGTGTACAACACACATTCCATCATGTAAGTGGACTCCACTGCGTCAACCCATTCCCATAAGGGTGGGCTTTCCTTGTCCTTCCACCTCCTTGGAATTACCTTTTTAGCCGCGTTAAGCAGATGGGGAATCAATGAGCTTTTATATTGTTTAATTTCCTTGGATGTGGCATGCATAAGTGCCACCCAAGGGTCATTTTTTTACCTCGATCGTTGTTATTTCTTTTATGTATTTTAGGATAGTCTCCCAAAATTTTTTGATTTTAGGACACCCCCACCATAAATGACCCATTGTGCCCCTTTGATCACACCCCCTCCAACAGTTCGCAGATGTATCCGCCTGGAAATTGCTGACCCTGTCTGGGGTTCTATACCACCTAGCCATGCACTTAAAGTTTGTTTCTGCAGTTCTCGCATCTACCGCTGATCCATGTGCTAATTTTAAAATTTTCTTACTTGTGCCTATTTCTAAGTGTGTTCCTAGTTCGCTTTCCCATTTGGTGAGGTATGGCGGCATCTCCGGTCTGTCTCTTTCTAATAACAGTTTATATATTCTGGATATTCTTTTTTTTGAACATTCTGCCGTAAAGATTTTCTCTAATTTTGTTAGATCCTTAGCCTCCCTTAATGGGCTAGGAAGAGAGCCCACAAAGTGGGTTAGCTGGCGATGCCGCCATCCATCTATGGAAAAAGCCTCATTATTCTGTAACTCGTGCAGTGTCATAACCTTCCCCTTACTAATAACTTCCCCTAATCTCGTGCAGTCCTTTCTAATCCAATCACCTCCTATTTCCTTTAACCCTGGCGGGAAAAAAGGATTTTCTTTAAGTGCTATAAGTGGCGAGTTATAATTTTTGTTAAATATTTTATATATTTTGTCCCAGATTTTCAAAGTCGTGATGGTGATTATATGTGTTTTTTTCTCCCAGTGTCCGGCTTTTCGGGGGATTCCACACAATCTTCCCCAGCCTAGCTTCACTCAGTGCTTCCTCCAAACTAACCCATCTTTTAGTGTTACCTATTTTACCCCATTCTGCGATTCTTAATAGTGCTATAGCATGGTAGTAACTTTCTATATCTGGGACCGCAAGACCGCCCTGACTTTTGTCTTGTTTTAGAACTTGGAGGGAGATTCTATGTTTTTTGTAATTCCATATGAAATTCATTATAATAGCTCTTAGTTTACCGAGGTACTGTTTTGGGAGAGGGAGGGGGAGCATCTGGAATTTATATGTGATGACTGGTAAGATCATCATTTTTACCGAATTAATCCTGCCTATCCAGGATAGAATTTTTCCCTTCAGCTCTTGGCATTTTTTTTTTTTTATGTCTTCTAGGAGTGGGATATAATTTATTTTGTATAATTTCCTCGGGTTGTTGGCCAGTTCTATTCCTAAGTATTTTATCCTTTTTTTCCAGACGAAACTAACTGTTTTCTGTAGGTTCTGTTTCTCTATTTTATTGAGGTTAATATTAAGGATAAATGTTTTTGAGGCATTGATTCTAAAGTTTGTTAGTTCCCCATATTCCTTTAAGGTTTTAAGCAATATAGGGACTGACTTCTGGGGTGAGCTTATGTAAAAGAGGACGTCGTCCGCGAAGGCCGCAAGTTTGTGCTCTTCGCTGCCGACTTTACAGCCTTCCACCTCTGGGTTTCCGCGAATTGTAGCTAACAGCGGTTCCAAAGATAGAATGAAAAGGAGAGGGGAGAGTGGACAGCCCTGCCTGGTGCCATTAAACAGTTCGAACTCCGCGGAGGTCGTTCCGTTGGCCTTGATGTTAGTTTTCGGATGATTATATAGGGTTTTAATTTTTTGAATAATTCTGGGTCCAAAACCCATCTTCTGTAGAGTGTTGAACATGAACCCCCAGTCTACTCTGTCGAACGCTTTTTCAGCGTCTATCGAGAGAAGTAGACTGGGGGTTCTCGAGTCTCCCATCCTCTGTATGGCTAGCAATGTCCGAATCCCATTGTCCCTCCCCTCTCTGCCCGGGACAAACCCGACCTGGTCCGGATGGATCAGTGTGCCCAAGTGCCCCTTTATTCGATCCGCCAGTATCTTTGCGTATAATTTTGTGTCGAAATTTAATAGGGAGATGGGTCTGTAGTTCGAGCACACCGATCCATCCTTCCCATCCTTCCTCAAAAGAGTGATCGTAGCTTTTAGGGCCTCTTCGCTCATATCATAGTCTATCCCTAGTCCATTCATATATCGCAGCAATCTCGGTATAAGAATCTCTTTGTACGTTTTATAATATGAGGCCGTGAAGCCGTCCGGGCCCGGGCTCTTCCCTATTGGAGAGTTGTTGATGGCTGCTAAGATCTCCTCCTCAGTTATTGGCCTCTCAAGCTCATCTCTCTCCTCCCCCCCCAGAGCCAGTAGCCCTGCCCTCTCTAGGAACTCTGATGTTTTCTGGTTGTTTCCTATGCTGTCGTTGTTTCCCTTGGTTTTCACCTCGTAAAGTTCTTTGTAATAGTCTCTGAATGTAGAGGCTATTTCACTAGAGGTAAACTTCATCTCCCCGTTTCTTGTTTGAATTTTTTCAATAAAATTTCTGGTTTTCTTTTTTTGTAATTTCCTTGCTAAATATTTCCCTGGCTTGTTGCCCCATATATATTGTTCCCTGGCCAATTTATTGAACTTCTGTCTAACTTCCTGTTCAGCTAAATCTTTCAATTCCTCTCTCTTATCTGTAAGCTCTATGTATATGCTCTGGCTAAGTGCCCCCCCAGATTTGTGCTTTTGCTCCAGGGTTTTAATCTCAGCCATTAGAGCCTGCGTTTTTCCCCCCCTCTCCTTTTTTTTCCATGAGGCTTTAGCTATCAGGAGCCCCCTAATGAACGCTTTGTGAGCGTCCCACAGTTGTGCCTCTGAAACCTCTCCGTTGTCGTTGATTTGAAAGAACCATTCTAGCTCCTTTTTGATATAATCCCTAATTTCTTTGTCATGTAACAATTCAGGATTAAGTTTCCATCCGCTAGAGGGTTGTTTGTGTTCGGGGAACCTTAGCCTCATGGATACCGGCGCGTGGTCCGAGAGGGAAGCTATTCCAATTTCGGTTTCTTTGACCCTTTCCAGTATGCCATGGTCTATTAAAATATAGTCCAGGCGAGAATACATCTGGTGAACAGGGGAGAAGAACGAGTAATCCCTCAACTGCGGGTGCTGGATCCTCCACACATCCAACAGTTGGTCCTCCGATAGTTTTTTTTTAATCCGCTTCAGTTGTATGTTGCCCCTCCCCGTGCCACCAGACGTACTGTCCTTCGCGGGGTCCATCACGAAATTGAGGTCCCCCATCAGGATCAAATATCCTTTCCTGAAGGCCCTTAGCTTACGCAGAATTGCTTCGAGGAATAAGATAGGTTTGGCGTTGGGGGCATAAACATTGGCCAGTGTAAGTTCTACCCCTAGGAGGGAACCCCTAAGAAACAGGTACCTCCCCTCGGGGTCCGTCATTCTCTCCTCCACCGTGAAGTCAATGTCCCTCGCAATCCCAATAGCCACTCCTCTTGCCCTGCTCGAGATAGTATCTCCATAAAACCAATTTGGGAGAGCTGGAGAAAAAAGTCTAATATTTGAGGAATGTGCCAGGTGAGTCTCTTGCAGGAACACTATACCTGCGCCATATCTCTCTGCTTCCTCCAAAATTTTAGATCGCTTGCCGGGAGAGTTTAAGCCTTTCACATTATATGATAAAAATTTGATTTCTATGTCCTTCATTTATTTTTTTTGGGATTTTGTTTTTTTTTTTTTTTTTTTTTTCCCTCTGAAGTGTTGATGGTGATACCAGCCCCACAGCGGACGTGGTTTCCCCCCCTCCTCCCCCCCCCCCCCCCCCCTCCCTCCCCCCCCCCCTCCCCCCCCCCCCCCCCCCCCCCCCCCCCCCCCCCCTCCCCCCCCCCCCCCCCCCCCCCCCCCCCCCCCCCCCTCCCCCCCCCCCCCCCCCCCCCCCCCCCCCTTCTCTTACCCCAACTAGGGTCCAACTAGGGTCCCCGGGTCGTTGGGGGCCATCCTTTGTGGCTTCCCTTAGACTCCGGATTCCTGGTGAGGTGGAGCTTGTTTAGCCCTCCCCTCCCCCTCCGCGACCCCGACTCGGGGCGCAGAGGGGGGGGGGGGGCAGGGCCGATTTGAACAGAAATTCTTTTGCAGCTACAAATGGACACTCGCCCCTCTTCCCTCCCCCCCCCCCGGGATCCCCCCGGCCCTCCATTTCAATCCAGCCCTGCAGATCCGGGACCGGGATCCCGAGTTTTGTACAGAATCCCTGCACTTCTTCCGGGTACCTCAACCTGCCCGTACACCCCTCTTTTATCCCTATTAAACATGAGGGGAAGCCCCAGTTATATCTTATGTTTTCCCTTTTCAGTATTTCCAGAAGGGGTTTCTGATGTCTCCGTCTTTCGAGGGTTCGGGCCGATAGATCTGCGTATACTTGAATTTCAGCGTCCTTATGCAGTATAGGTGACTTGTTTTTTATTTTAGTCCACAGGTCCTATTTATCTTTAAAGTGGCTGAATCTGACAATTATATCCCGGGTCCGCTCTACGCCCCCCCTTTCGGGCCTTCCTACTCGATGTATCCTTTCTATATGGGGGAAGTGATCTGAGTCCTTGCCGCTTATAGGGCCCAAGATTTCCCATAGTTTTCTTTCTAGGTTTTCCCCTTTTTGCTCCGGGACGGCGCGCAGCCTCAGGTTCTGCCTCCTATCCCTGTTTTCTTGGTCCTCAATCTTGTAGAGGGTATCTCTCTGGGTGAGATAGGCGCCTTTTAATTGCATTTTCAGCTTCACGATTTCCGATTCTATAGAGTCCGCTCTCCCCTCCACCGCTTCAACCCTGGACAACATATGGCCCATGTCCTCCCGTAGCGAGTTAATTTCGATATTAATTACATTTTCCAGGCGTAATAACATCGTCTCCATTTCGAGTTTATTGGGGATGTGGGTTCCTGGTTGTTGATCCTCCCCCCTACTAGGCTCAATCTCGGTCTCCATTGTGAGATCCGCTCTAGAGTCGTTGATTTCACCTTCCGCCCCGCCCCTACTCTCCGGGGAGACTCCGGCCTGGGTTGTTTTTCCCGATGTTTTTGGGCTTGCACCCTGCCTTAGGTAGTGTTTAATTGTGCTTGTCTCCCCTTTGCTGCCTTTGGAGGTTGCTTTCTTAGGCTGTTTGGCTGGGTCTTTACTCATATTGGCTTTCTTCTTGGGTCTGATTCTCTTCCCCAGTCTTGTTATATCCCTGGGCCTCCTGGGCCCTTTTCCACCTCCTGCCCTTGCTGAGGTCCTTGCAGGCTGTTCTTTACTCCTTGGTGGTTTAGGGTTTTTTTTTTTTTTTTTTTGGGTACAAGGTCTGTGCCAGGGTCTTCTGGGGTGTCCAAACTAAGCCCCTCTCTGTGCCTCCCCGTCGCCCAGTTAGTTGCCCCTTTGGGTTCTATATGATCTCTAGTCGGGCGGCCTTTTCTGTCTCTCAGAGTCCTATCCGGGCTTCTTGGAGATGTTATTCGTTGCTTATGTCCCCCTACGCTTTAGGATCCGGGGCTTCCTTCTGGGTGTCCCTCTAGAGTCCCTCTAGAGTACAGTCAATTTTGCCATACACTGGGGGGGACCTTTTCCGCTTATAAGATCTCTGGGTGGGGCACACTACACGTACGCAATGGCTGAAGCCGTTATGTTTAATGGGGGAATTTATTCACCCTTCCTACCCGTTATCTTCAGCAATAAACGATTTACGCCTTTTCAATGTCCCAACCCGTAGCTCTACTGATAGAAGCGGTATCTAGTTGCAATGTATTACAAGGGGTCACTGATCTTGAGGGTATGGGCAACATAAAAATGTGAGGTTTTCTAGTTTGACCATGGTTTAAAAAAGAAGAAAAGGAGAGAAATAAAACACCCTAGGGTTTAAACGAAATCTGAGGTATCTTATTCATACATCTATCGTCCGGCTAAGTCACATTGTCCAATGAGTCTTCATAGGTGCCTAACGCAGTCACACTTTCCTTCCATAATGCAGCATTTGGTGCTTGGAGATATATCTTCCTAGCCACCGATCAGAATCTCACTTTCATTCCGTGGTGCAGCCTTTAATATGTGATAATCGATCTTCCTAGACACCAATCAACATCTCACTTTCATTCCATCATACAACTTTTAAGTGTGTGGTAGTTGATCTTCCTAGGCACCAATCAAAATCTCCCTTCCATTCCGTTGTGCAACTTTGCAGGATGATTGAAATAAGACTTCCTGGGCTCCGATCAGAATCACACTTAAAATCTATATTGCAGCTTCTAATGTGTGTAGTGTCTGTGTGGCGGATTCAAAGGCTCTCATTTCAGACAATTTTCCACCATTTAGGACTATGATGCCCAAGGTTTTACTATAGTTATGAATTTTTGAAGCCCATAGGCCCCCTTGTGTATCTATAATACTTTAGAAAATCCTTATGGGGCTCCGGTCATATCCAAGCGGCTTTTAAGGGGGGGAGGGGACCAGGTCGCTTTATTGGGATGAGTGTCAGCTCTGGAGCCTAGTGCACGCCGGGGTCTGCCTGGTGCTATTTGTGTATATGCACCTGTATGTTTTCACTCTGCCGTATATACCCTTGATGACCGGGGGGTGCACCAAACACCAGCTGCTGCTCCTGTTATGGGGTCGAATTAGGCTATGACCCACCTGTCCCCTCTTGCGGACGGGGGGGGGGAAGGTAATACCCCAGAAAAGGTAGGAGGGAAGGGGAGAGCGAGGGCCCTCAAGCACGGTAGGGAAACTGAGGGCCAGATCCAACCATCCTTCAAATAAGGGACTCAAGGGGGGAGGCAAAAAGAAAGAAACTGCACGCCGTCCCGGCACATTTATGGAGTCCAGAACATATCTTCAGCATGGCAATCAAACAGGCAGTTTTACTCTTACCTCCATGCAGGCCAGGTTCCAGTGGGGGAGTGATGAATACTCACGGTCGGTGTGTCGTTCCGGCGGCACTGACCACGTTTGTTTAGGCTTCGTTTTTTGGAGCAGGGTGGTGGGGGGGGAGAGCCGGGGCCGCACGCCCCTATTGCCGCTGTTTAGAGCCGCTGGTTATGCCGTTCTTTCCCCATGCGAGGGGACCCGCATGTCCCAAACTGCTCCCCCCGGGAATGCGAGACGGCGGGCAGGCATCCGCTTCGTCTCTTCCCCGGAGCGGTCCCGCGTCCTCCCTAGCAATGCTGCGCCTCCGTCCTCCTCGGCCCTCTGGCCCAAGCTCCTCCCTCCGTGCTGACGCCGCACTACGTCAGCACGTCCATCTCACTTGTAATTATACATTTAAATGGACAGACCAAGCAGTTTGGACTGGGTTTGAAAAAGGGACCTTTTGGTAGGTTGATAGACCAGGGGCTTTTTTTTTTTCCAGATTTTCAGTTTGTGAGAACAGGAACCTGGCCTACAATACAGGAGATGGTATAACAGGTTGCACACCTTACCAAATGGATTTTGAAGGGCAGGGCAGTTGATATCCCGAATAGCTTGAAGATGCACCCTCTGATACGACCTACTCTACGGATGGGACACAGGCTTTTCTCTAAAGGTAAATTATCGACAATAGATTCACCCTTATTCCCCATTTTGGGGAACCCTCAGTTTGGACTGGGTTTGAAAAAGGGACCTTTTGGTAGGTTGATAGACCAGGGGCAGTGGTACAGGAGATGGTAACAGGTTGCACACCTTACCAAATGGATTTTTGAAGGGCAGGGCAGTTGATACATTTCCTTGATACTTTGATATATATGAGCAAACGCTAACAAAGTTTGAGGAATATTTCACTTGGAGTGGTATACTGTACCAAACTCTTTCCAAAATGAGTGCATTGTTGGGTGCACCCCCTGAGGACTTCCGGTTGCCCTTCTTTAGGAGGTGGCAGATGGAGGTAAACCGGGTTTTCTCAGAGGAGCAACGGAACAAGATATTACACAACATGTTTGAATCTTCATTTAGCATAAGAATACAAGAGACAAGCTTTAAGATCCTAGCACAGTGGTACCGCTGTGAAAAAAACTGTAATTGAAAAAAAAAAGAAATGCATGATCCGCAGGATCTGCTCGTATCATGTCCTGGTCATGGAGGCAGAGAAAACGGGCATATGGTGAATTGGGTCAGTGGACCAATATGACCGCAACTCACTCTTTTTAGTAGGAGGGTTAGGCCCAGGAAGGTCTTAAATTCGGAGACCGTAATTGGTCTCCAATCTCTGGAAAGGGTCAGCTGGGGATTAGCGGCGATGAATTCACCAGCATATAAATTGCTTTGGTCCACAATAGATCTATAGAGATCGTCGGTGAAAAACAGCGAATAATAATCAAGTGACTTAAAATCAACTGTTTTCCACCTGAATTCATATACTGTATATACTCGAGTATAAGCCGAGTTTTTCAGCACATTTTTTTGTGCTAAAAATGCCCGCCTCGGCTTATACTGGAGTCAAGCATTTTTCTGCTGCAGAAAATGACATTTTCCGAACCAACTTTGTGGCCCTGTATCTCGGGGCCACTTGGTGCTAGGTCCCCCATTTGGTGTGCAAACCCAGTGGAGCTAGCACTACAACAATTCCAAAGCTGGGGTTCCTATCACCAAGTGGCCCCGTGATACGGGGCCCCAAAATCGGTTCGGAAAATGTCATTCTCTGCTGCAGAAAAAGTGCTTGACATTTTCCGAACCCGAATTTGGGGCCCCCGTATCTCGAGGCCACTTAGTGCTAGGAACCCCAAATTTGGTGTGCAAACCCAAACTAGCACTACAACATACCCAAAGGGGTTCCTAGCACTAAGTGTTACCGAGATACAGGGGTCCCAAAGTCTGTCAACTGTGTCCATCTGCAGCAATGTCATTTCAAGACCCTTTGGGTCCAGAAACCCCAAATTGTGGCTGCAGCTAGGGGGCATCTAGGAACCCTTATACAAATTTGGGGTTCCTAGCACCAAGTGGTCCTGAGATACAGGGCCCCAAATGGTCAACTGTGTCCATCTGCAGCAATGTCATTTCGGGACCCTTTGGGTCTAGAGACCCCAAATTTTGGCTGCAGCTAGGGGGGGCATCTAGAAACCCTTAACTACCGAGCTTGAAGTTCGGGGGACCTATGGCTGCAAATGGACACAGTGAGGGTGAAAATGGGTATTGTTGACCGTTTCTCCACTTACAGTAGCTGCGCATTTTCTCACCCTAGGCTTATACTCGAGTCAATAAGTTTTGCCATTTTTTTTGTGGTAAAATTAGGTGCCTCGGCTTATATTCGTGTTAGAGAGTTGGAACCATCTGCAGAATCCGTCTATAACAGTGGTTCTCAACCTGGGGGTCGATTGATGACTTGCCAGGGGTCACCGAATCCTGGGCTGTTCTTGAAGCCCGCACTGCTCTCCCAGTTTTATTTGCGGCCGTCCAGCAGGGCTGTCCCTGGAGCCTTTGGCCGCCCAGCTGGGCTGTACCTGGAGCCTGCTGCTGCCCACTCAGCCTCTTCGCAGCCACCATTTCAGTTCACGGCATAGCTGGGGGGGGGGGGGGAGACTAGAGGTCAGCTGACTGGTGAGGAATGTAATGTGAGAGGAGCTAGTGGAGACCCTATCTCCTGATTTTGGAATAGGAGACACAACAAAGTCGGAGACACAGTAAAATCGGAGACACCGTGAGTAACACTACCTGTGATTATAGTTGCCATTAAAAGTCCCACTACAGTTCTCAGATCAGCAGATGACCTTGATCAAGATCTCCTAAGTTGGCTGATCAGAACTCCCGCCAGCACTGCCACTGATACCATTCCCCCCACCAAGGAGTAAGAGAAGGATTAAAAATAGAGAATACATGGAAGGGAGAGGAACAAAGAAAAAGGGAGGGAAAGAATAAGAGAACAAGAAAAAACAGAGAGGGATGGTAAGAAAAAAACAAGAAATTAGGATAGAGAGAGAGAAAAGAGAACGAAAAAGAGAGAGTGGTACATCATAAAATGTACCATAAGGGGTTTTAATACTGGGACTCAGGGAGTGCTAAATGTCCGTGGGTTAGGGGTGCAAATTACTTGTCTTGCCTTGGGTGCTGACAACCCACACTACGAAAATAATTTTACTGTTAGGGGTCCCCACAACTAGGGAAATTTTATCAAGGGGTCATGACACTAGAGCGGTTGAGAACCACTGGTCAGAATCCCAGCATGGGCCGAAGACACAATATTATGGAAGCCCCATGTATTAAATGTATATTGGAGAAACACAGACTGGATTCTAATAAGGAGACAATATACAGTGGTGTGAAAAAGTGTTGCCCCCTTCCTCATTTCCTGTTCCTTTGCATGTTTGTCACACTTAAGTGTTTCGGAACATCAAACCAATTTAAACAATAGTCAAGGACAACACAAGTAAACACAAAATGCAATTTGTAAATGAAGGTGTTTATTATTAAAGGTGAAAACAAATCCAAACCATCATGGCCCTGTGTGAAAAAGTGATTGCCCCCCTTGTTAAAACATACTATAACTGTGGTTGTCCACACCTGAGTTCAATTTCTCTAGCCACACCCAGGCCTGATTATTGCCACACCTGTTCACAATCAAGGCATCACTTAAATAGGAACTGCTTGACACAGTAAGGTCCACCAGAAGATCCTTAAAAGCTACACATCATGCCGAGACCCAAAGAAATTCAGGAACAATTGAGAAAGAGAAAGTAATTGAGATCTATCAGTCTGGAAAGGGTTATAAAGCCATTTCCAAAGCTTTGGGAATCCAGCGAACCACAGTGAGAGCCATTATCCACAAATGGCGAAGACATGGAACAGTGGTGAACCTTCCCAGGAGTGGCCGGCCCGCCCAAAATTACCCCAAGAGCGCAGCGACGACTCATCCAAGAGGTCACAAAAGACCCCACAACAACGTCCAAGGAACTGCAGGCCTCACTTGCCTCAGTTAAGGTCAGCGTTCATGCCTCCACCATCAGGAAAAGACTGGGCAAAAATGGCCTGCATGGCAGAGTTCCAAGGAGAAAAACACTGCTGAGCAAAAAGAACATCAAAGCTCGTCTCAATTTCTCCACAACACATCTTGATGATCCCCAAGACTTTTGGGACAACATTCTGTGGACCGATGAGACAAAAGTGGAACTCTTTGGAAGGTGTGTGTCCAAGTATATCTGGCGTAGAAGGAACACTGCATTTCAGAAAAAGAACATTATACCAACAGTAAAATATGGTGGTGGTAGTGTGATGGTCTGGGGCTGTTTTGCTGCTTCAGGACCTGGAAGACTTGCCGTGATAAAAGGAACTATGAATTCTGCTGTCTACCAAGAGATCCTGAAGGAGAATGTCCGACCATCTGTTCGTGTACTCAAGCTGAAACGAACTTGGGTTCTGCAGCAGGACAATGATCCTAAACACACCAGCAAGTCCACCACCGAATGGCTGAAGAAAAACAAAATGAAGACTTTGGAGTGGCCTAGCCAAAGTCCTGACCTGAATCCTATTGAGATGTTGTGGTATGACCTTAAAAAGGCCGTTCATGCTCGAAAACCCTCTAATGTAACTGAATTAGGACAATTCTGCAAAGATGAGTGGGCCAAAATTCCTCCAGGACGCTGTAAAAGCCTCATTGCACGTTATCGCAAACGCTTGGGTGCAGTTGTTGCTGCTAAGGGTGGCCCAACCAGTTATTAGGTTTAGGGGGGCAATCACTTTTTCACACAGGGCCATGATGGTTTGGATTTTTTTTCACCTTTAATAATAAACACCTTCATTTACAAATTGCATTTTGTGTTTACTTGTGTTGTCCTTGACTATTGTTTAAATTGGTTTGATGTTCCGAAACACTTAAGTGTGACAAACATGCAAAGGAACAGAAATGAGGAAGGGGGCAAACACTTTTTCACACCACTGTATAAAACATCAGCAGATACATTTTGTAAATTTTCATAAAAGAATACGGTGATAATGAAGACAAAACTTTATATTTATCTACAGAGAGAGTGAGATGATAAATGGAAACTTACACATTACAAAAGGAAAAGGATTTAGAACCATCCAAACCAATTCTTACTTCTTTAATATTTGTAGTGAATTCGCTGTACAAGTGAGAAGAGATTAATCCTCCAATGATAAAATCTCCCTTCTGGTAATATTCATACTCAAACCTTGGCTTTGTCCTATCAAGTCTACAAGCAGATGCTGATCTCCGGGTCAATGTTCCTCCATAGGATGTGATGGGAATGAGGATTATCGTCAGGAAACAGACATAGAAGACCGGAGAACATTTCATGGCACACAGGAGATCCTCCCAGTCAAGGCAGAAGTAGATGCAATCACCGGAACTGTATACACATCGGCTGAGACCGACTTACACTACAGAACAAAGAACGGAAAAATAGTAATTTCAATCTAAAAATATAAATCCTATATCAGACAGTGTAACTGATCTAATAAAGTCTATTCATTTTCAGGATATACCGTATATACTCGAGTAGAAGCCGAGTTTTTCAGCACATTTTTTTGTGCTGAAAGTGCCCCCCTCGGCTTATACTGGAGTTAAGCATTTTCTGCAGCAGAGAATGACATTTTCCGACCCGACTTTGGGGCCACGTATCTCCACTTGGTGCTAGGAACCCCATATTTGGCGTGCAAACCCAGTGGAACCAACACTACAACATATACACATTTGGGGTTCCTAGCACCAAGTGGCCCGAGATACAGGGCCCCAAAGCGGTCAACTGTGTCAATCTGCAGCAAATTCATTTCGGGACCCTTTGGCTGCAGCTAGGGGGCCATTAGGAACCCTTAACTACCAAGTTTGAAGTTCAGGGGACATATGGCTGCAAATGTGCACAGTGAGGCTACAAATGGGCATTGTTGACCCCCCATTATATTCGGGTCGGCCTATACTCGAGTATATGCGGTACTTCCCAATATATATATACACAGACTGTAACACAGTATCTCACAAAAATTAGTACACCCCCTCACATTTTTGTAAATATTTTTTTATTCTATCTTTTCATGTGACAACACTGAAGAAATTACATTTTGCTACAATGTAATGTAGTGAGTGTACAGCTTGTATAACAGTGTAAATTTGCTGTCCCATCAAAATAACTCAACACACAGCCATTATTGTCTAAACCGCTGGCAACAAAAGTTAGTACACCCCTAAGTGAACAATGTCCAAATTGGGCCCAAAGTGTCAATTTTTGTGTGGCCACCATTATTTTCCAGCACTGCCTTAACCCTCTTGGGCCTGGAGTTCACCAGAGCTTCACAGGTTGTCACTGGTGTCCTCTCCCACTCCTCCATGAAGACGTCACGGAGCTGGTGGATGTTAGAGACCTTGCGCTTTTCCACCTTCCTTTTGAGGATGCCCCACAGATGCTTAATAGGGTTTTGGTCTGGAGACATGCTTGGCACCGAAAACTCCCCGGTTTGGTTCACATTCAGAACATGCGAACGGACCGAAAGTTTACGCGAACATTCGAACACCAGTAAAGTCTATGGGACTCGAACATGAGAAATCAAAAGTGCGAATATGCCTATTATAGTCTAATATGCAAGTTATTGTCCTAAAAAGGGTTTGGGGATGCGGGTCCTGCCCCAGGGGACATGTATCAATGTAAAAGAAAGTATTAAAAACGGCTGTTTTTCCGGGAGCAATGATAAAAGGGAAATATTCCTATAAATATCGTACCTGGGGGGTGTCTATAGTATGCCTGTAAAGTGGCGCGTGTTTCCCATGTTTAGAACAGTCCCTGCACAAAATGACATTTCTAAATGAATAAAAGTCATTTAAAACTGCTTGCGGCTGTAATGTAACGTCGGGTCCTGGCAATATGGTTGAAAATTATTGAGAAAAACGGCATGGGTAACCCCCACGCCCATTACCAGGCCCTTTGGGTCTTGCATGGATATTAAGGGAAACCCTGCACCCAAATTAAAAAAAGAAAAGGCGTGGGGCCCCCAGGCCCTATATACTCTGAACAGCAGTATACAGGTGGTCCCCGAGTTACAAACAAGATAGGGACTGTAGGTTTGTTCTTAAGTTGAAACTGTTTGTAATTTGGAACAGGTAAATTTTTTGAGTGTAGCTCCAGCCAAAAAAATAAATTTTTAAGCTTTTTGGATAACATAGGGAAGGGTTATCGTCACCCCTGTAACATTTGTTTTGCTGTCTGTGCCCCTGTTCAGAAGATTTCACCTCACTTTCCTTCCCAATGACAATTGGATTTAGAAAATTCGTTTTTTTTACGGAAACAAGGATTGGTGATAAAGAATCAGTGGAGAGAGACACGTGTTTCCCATATTAACTCTTACAGCAGAGAATTTCCCTTCCTAGGGGTAGATTTCCTCTCACATCCTGTTGTCTCCCTCCATTTGTAAGTATGAGTCATTTGTAAGTCGGTTGTTTGAAAGTAGGGGACCGCCTATATATACTATACGGCCTGCCCTGTATACTCTCGAGAAATTTAGGCCCTAGGTGTTGGTTGTACCAGAACACTGTAAGCCCTCACAGTTACTCTTGGTGGGCGCAGGAACGGGCCCTGCTGTGAAATATTAGATCAAAAATTGTAATTACGCGCCACTGTTAAACAGGGGCAGATAAAAGTGGCAACACCACCACCACCACCACCACAGGCCCAATTTTTCTTACCCTGTTCAACAGGGGCATGTAATTACAATTTTTTTATATAATATTTCACAGTAGGGCCCGTTTCAGCGCCCACCAAGAGTAACTATGAGGGCTTACAGTGTTGTGGCAACACCACCACCACCAAAAGCTCAAACACTGTAAGCCCTCACAGTTACTCTTGGTGGGTGCAGGAACGGGGCCCTGCTGTGAAATATTAGATCAGAAATTGTAATTACATTCCCCTGTTAAACAGGGGCAGACAAATTGGGTCTTAGGCAGTTGTGATGGTGCCACAACACTGTAACCCCTCACAGATTCTGTTGTTGAGCGCAGGAATGAGCCCTGCTGTGAAATATTAGATCAACAATTGTAATTGCGCGCCCCTGTTAAACAGGGGCAGAAAAATTGGGCCTTAGGCTGTGGTGGTGACACAACACTGACACAACACTGGGCACAGATAGGGTTGAGGGAACCCGAACTGTAAAGTTCGGGTTCGTACCAGACTTTTGGGGTTTTGGTACCCGGACACGAACCTGAACAATTTACTGTATGTTCGGGTTTGAGTTTGGTGTTCGGCAATGTAATGGCGCATTTTTAAAAGCTGCAGGGCAGCCAATCAACATTTGTTTAACTCGTGTGCCTTAGAAGCCATCACAGCCATGCCTACTAATGGCATGGCTGTGATTGGCCAGTGCAGCATGTGACCCAGCCTCTATATAAGCTAGAGGCACATAGCACAGCACGTCACTCTGCTTTAGATAGTGTAGGGAAAGGTGGCTGCTGCTGCTTTGAGGGAGAGAATTAGATAGGAGTCCTGATTCAGAAATCTAATTACTCAGCGATCTACCTTGATTTTGTTGTGTGGGTGCAGTGCACAATCTTTTTTACACTGCCCTGAGCCCAGTGCCAGAGAAAAGATAACTTTTATCCATCTGTTAGTTAGGTTGGCGTCGGCGGGCATTTTATGCAAGCTCAGTGCACCAGCACTGCATATGTTACTGTGAGATACACCCTTTAGATACTGTTGGTCTATTCTGCTATTCTAAAAACACCCATTTTTGGCAAAAAAAAATGTTTTGATGCGTTTTCTGCATATCTGTACCTGTGAGATACACACTTTAGATACAATTCTTCTATTCTGCTATTCAAAAAAAAAAAATTAGTGCGTTTTCTGCATATCTGTATGTGTGAGATACACCCTTTAGATACTGTTGCTCTATTCTGCTATTAAAAAAAAAAACATTTAGGGGAAAAATCTTAAATTGCGGCCTAGTCTGTATTTGTATGTGTGAGGTACACCCTTTAGATACTGTTGCTCTATTCTGGTATTCAAAAGAAACACATTTAGGGCAAAAAAAATAATTTGCAGCATTTCCCGCATATCTGCACGTGTGAGATACATACTTAAGATACTGTTGCTCTATTCTGCTATTCAAAAAAAAACACATTTAGGTGAAAAATCTTAAATTGTGGCCTACTCTGTATCTGTACGTGTGAGATACACCCTTTAGACACCGTTGTTCTATTCTGCTATTCAAAAAACACCCATTTAGGGCAAGATCCTAAATTTGAAAATATGAGGAGAACGTCAAAGAAGGGACGTGGCCCCGGTCGTGGTGCTGCTGGTGGAGCTCCTGTTGCAGGGAGAGGACGTGCTCGATCTGTGCCAGCTACACGCACAAGTGAAACACCTTCCTCAGGTGCGAGTAGGCGACAGAGCCTGCAGCGGTATTTGGTCGGGCCTAATGCGGCTCTACGAATGTTGAGGCCAGGACAAGTACAGGCGATAGTAGATTGGGTTGCTGACAGTGCCTCCAGTTCCTTCACATTGTATCCCAAATAGTTTCCTGCTGAAAGATCAGAGTTGGCACCTGCAGCCGATGTCCATCAGTCTTTCACCTCACCCCGTTGCAAATCAGCCAAGCAGTCTGAGCCCCAAATCATGCAGCAGTCTCTTCTGCTTTTTGATGACTCTGTTAGCAGGGTTTCCCAGGGCCATCAACCTAGCCCTGCCCAAGAAGTGGAAGAGATTGAGTGCACCAATGCCCAACCACTTATGTTTCAAGATGAGTACATGGGAGGACCATCGCAGCACGTCTCGGATGATGAAGAAACACAGGTGCCAACTGCTGCTTTCGCAATTGTGCAGACCGACAAGGAAGGCAGGGGTGAAGACTGGGTGGAAGATGATGTGGAGGACAATGAGGTCCTCAACACCACATGGAATCAACATCATGCAGGTAACCTGTGTAGTTCGGAGGAAGAGGCGGTGGTCGCACAGATCCACCAGCACAGCAGAAGAGGGAGCAGGGTTCAAAAGCGGAGCGTCCGTCCCCTAGACAGTACGCCTGCTACTGCCCAAAGCAGCAAGGGACCGAGCACACCAAAGCCAGGTCCAAGGAGTTCCCTAGCGTGGCAGTTCTTCAGACAATGTGCTGATGACAAGACATGAGTGGTTTGCATGCTGTGCAATCAGAGCCTGAAGTGAAGCATAAACGTTCTCAACCTGAGCACAACCTGCATGACCAGGCATCTAAGTGCAAAGCACGAGATGCAGTGGAGTAGACACCTCAAAAACCAAGGAAGGTCTCTGGCTCCTCCTGCTTCCTCTTCTGCTGCAGTCTCAGCCTCTTCATCCACATCTGTAGTGACAGTGGAACCTGCCACCCCGCAAACAGAGGATCTGCCAGCAACACTACCACCTGGGTCACCAACCATCTCCACAATGTCCCATGGAAGCGTTCAGCTCTCTATCTCCCAAACACTGGAGCAGAAGAGGAAGTACCCCCCTACCCACCCGCGATCCCTGGCCCTAAATGCCAGCATTTCAAAATTCCTGGCCTTTCAAATGCTGTCATTCCGTCTGGTGGAGACGCAGAGTTTTAAAAGCCTGATGTCATTGGCTGTCCCACAGTACGTCGTGCCCAGCCGTCACTACTTTTCCAGGCGAGCCATCCCTTTCCTGCACAACCAAGTGGGGGACAAAATCAGGTGTGCACTGCGCAACGCCATCTGTGGCAATGTCCACCTAACTACGGATACGTGGACCAGTAAGCACGGTCAGGGACGTTATATCTCCCTAACAGCACACTGGGTAAATGCAGTGGCGGCTGGGCCTGAGGCGGATAGCAGTTTGGCGCATGTCCTTCCACCACCGAGGATTGCAGGGCGCTTCAGTTTGCCTCCTGTTGCTAACTCCTCTGCTTCCTCATCCTCTACCGCCTCCTCATCCGGTCAGCTTAACACCTTCACCACCAACTTCAGCACAGCCAGGGCTAAACGACAGCAGGTAGTTTTAAAACTTTCCTGCTTGGGGGAAAAACCCCACACTGCGCAGGAGTTGTGGAGGGACATGGAACAACAGACCGATGAGTGGTTGGTGGCAGTGAGCCTCAAGCCGGCCTGGTGGTGTGCGATAATGGGCGAAATCTCGTAGCAGCTCTGGGCCTAGCCGGTTTGACACACATCCCTTGCCTGGTGCATGTGCTGAATTTGGTGGTGCAGAGGTTCCTTAAAAATTCCCCCGATATGCCAGAGCTGCTGCAGAAAGTGCGGGCCGTCTGTGCGCACTTTCGGCATTCTCACCCTGCTGCTGCTCGCCTGTCAGCGCTGCAGCGTAACTTCGGCCTTCCCGCTCACCGCCTCATATGTGACGTGCCCACAAGGTGGAACTCCACCTTGCACATGCTGGCCAGACTGTGCGAGCAGCAGCAGGCGATAGTGGAGTCTCAGCTGCAGCACGCACACGTGAGTCTCTGTGCGGAACAGCACCACTTCACCACCAATAACTGGGCCTCCATGCGAGACCTGTGTGCCTTGTTGCGCTGTTTCGAGTACTCCACCAACATAGCCAGTGCCGATGACGCCGTTCTCAGCGTTACTATCCCAGTTCTATGCCTCCTTGAAAAAACGCTTCGGGCGATGATGAAAGAGGATGTGGCACAGGAGGAGGAGGAAGAGGGATCATTTCCAAGGCTTTCAGGGCAGTCATTCACAAGTGGCTCCGAGGGTGGGTTCCTGCACCAATAAACGCCAGGTACACAATTGTCCAGCAAGGGCACAGTTCTGGAGGATGAAGAGGTGGAGGATGAGGAGGAGGAACCATGTTCACAGCAGGGTGGCACCCAGACCATGGCCATCTCTGGTGTGTGGCTGGGGGGATACAGAGGACACAGACGATACACCTCCCACAGAGGACAGCTTTTCATTGCCTCTGGGCAGCCTGGCACACATGAGTGATTACATGCTGCAGTGTCTCCGCAACGACCGCCGAGTTGCCCACATACTAACTGGTGCTTTTTACTGGGTGGCCACGCTGCAAAATATTACAGCAAAAATTGTAATTTACACGCCCTGTTAAGCAGGGGCAGAAAAATTGGGCTTTAGGCACTGGTGCTGGTGCCCAGAACCAAAAATGTTCTTAGAAGCTATCAACTTGAACATTGAGGAGGAATAGGATAGTCACTCAGCATAACAGGATAGTCACTCAGCATCAGCATAGGCAGTCTTCAAGGGATCTCACATTCATAAAAAAATTAATTGGTTACATCAGCATCAGGTGCTTGGTAGCTGGTGATCCAAGACTGATTCATTTTTATGAAGGTGAGCCGATCAACCGAGTCTGTGGACAGGCGCACTCTGTGATCGGTTACTAAGCCTCCAGCAGCACTGAATGTGCGTTCAGATAGAACGCTGGATGCAGGACAGGCCAGTAGCTCAATTGCATACTGTGCAAGCTCTGGCCAATGATCCATCCTCAAGACCCAGTAACCCAGTGAATTTTCGTTTGGAAAGGTCTCCAAGTCTGATCTTGCCCCAAGGTATTCCTGCACCATGTAAATCAGACGCTGGCGATGATTGCTGGAACCATTAAGACCTTGGGGCTGCAGACTAAAAAATTGTCTGAACACATCGGTCAGACGGCCACCTTCTCCACCGCTCCTTCTGTGACTGACCAAAGCCTCAGCAACACGTTGTCCAGGAGGACCAGGAAAGTGTAACCTCCCAGGCTCTGGAAATGCAATGCACAAACCTTTCTGCAAGGCCTCCCGAAGATGTTTCATTCTCTGCTCCCTCTGCGAAGATGAAGGCTGGATAAGTTCAGCAACCTTACCCTTATAACGTGGATCAAGAAGGGTTGCCAGCCAGTACTGATCCCTCTCCTTGATACCATAAATCCAAGGGTCCTTTCGCAGGCTTTGCAGGATCAGGGAGGCCATGCAGCGTAGGTTTGCTGAGGCATTCGGTCCGGAGTACTCTGGGTCATGAAGGATGACATGATCCGCAGCCACTTCCTTCCCGCAACATACAAGTCCATGGGTTTCTGGGGACTGAAAACGATCCATTGAAGACTGCTGCTGATACTGAGTGCTAGGCTCCATCTCCATGCTGACACAATCCTCCTCTTCCTGTTTGATAGGCGGGCCTGCAGGAATACTGTCTGGATAAAGGGGGCCTTGAGAGGTAAGTAAGTCCTCCTCTTCTTCCCTCTATTCTGCCTCAAGTGCCCTGTCCATTATTCCACGCAGCTTGTGCTCCAACAGGAAGACAAAAGGGATCTTCATCAAACGATCAAACAGCCCATGTTTGAGTCGAACTCATGTTCGACTCAAACTCGAAGCTCATCCCTACTCTGCAGCAATGCTGGCAGCATACGTCTATTTCCCCAAAGACAACCTCTGGATATGATGCTGAGCAACTTCTTTGGTCGACCATGGTGAGGCCTGTTCTGAGGGGAACCTGTCTTGTTAAACCGCTGTATGGTGTTGGCCACTAGGGATGAGCAGAACACCCCCCTGTTCGGGTTCGCACCAGAACCTGCGAACAGACCTAAAGCTCGTGTGAACTTTCGAACCCTATTAAAGTCTATGGGACTCGAACGTTCAAAATCAAAAGTGCTAATTTTAAAGGCTAATATGCATGTTATTGTCATAAAAAGTGTTTGGGGACCTGGGTCCTGCCCCAGGGGACATGTGTCAATGCAAATTTTTTTTTTAAAAACGGCCTTTTTTCAGGAGCAGTGATTTTAATAATGCTTAATGTGAAACAATAAAAGTGTAATATTCCTTTAAATTTCGTACCTGGGGGGTGTGTATAGTATGCCTGTGAAGGGGCGCATGTTTCCCGCGCTTAGAACTGTCCCTGCACAAAGTGTCATTTTTGCAGGAAAAAAAGCTATTTAAAATCACTCACGGCTAATGAATTGCCGGCTCGCGTAACACAGAGTACAGTCATTCATTGAAAGTCATTGATAAAAAAAAAAAAATAAAAAAAAAAAAAAAAAAAAAGCGTGGGGATTCCCCCAAATTCAATTACAAGGCCCTTCAGGTCTGCTATGGATATTAAGGGGAACCCCGCTTCACAAAAAATAAAAAAATGACGTAGGGGTCCCCCTAAATATCCATACCAGACCCTTCAGGTCTGGGATGGATTTTAAGGGGAACCCCGGCCAAAAAAAAAAATGGCGTGGGGTCCCCCCTCAAAATCCATACCAGACCCTTATCCGAGCACGCAACCTGGCAGGCCGCAGGAAAAGAGGGGGGACGAGAGCGGCCCCCCTCCCTCCTGAACCGTACCAGGCCACATGCCCTCAACATTGGGAGGGTGCTTTGGGGGTCTGTGACCCCTCAAAGCACCTTGTCCCCATGTTGATGGGGACAAGGGCCTCGTCCCCACAACCCTGGCCATTGGTTGTGGGGGTCTGCGGGCGGGGGGCATATCGGAATCTGGAAGCCCCTTTAACAAGGGGACCCCAGATCCCACCCCCCCTGTGTGAAATGGTAAGGGGGTACAAAAGTTACCCCTACCATTTCACCAAAAAAGTGACAAAAATGTTAAAAATGACAGGAGACGGTCTTTGACAATTCTTTATTAAAATCTTCTTTCTTATGGTCTTCCTTCTTCCTTCTTCATCCTTCGGTTTCTTCATCTTCTTCTTCGTCATCTTCTTCCATCTTCTTCCATCTTCTTCCATCTTCTTCTTCCTCCGATCGGCTTCTTCTTGCTCTGGTCTTCTCGTCCGGCATCTTCTTCCACGGCGTCGGCGTCTCTTCTTGGGCCGCTCCGCGCAATGGGAGGCTCCCGCTGTGTGAGGCTTCACTGCGTGTGACATTTCTTTTATAATGGAGGGCGGGGCCACCTGGTGACCCTGCCCCCATCTGACGCACGGGGACGTCATGGGTACTTCCCTATGACTTTCCCCTTGACGTCAGAGGGGGCGGGGGTGGCCCCCAGGGGGCGGGAGCACAGCGGGAGCCTCCCATTGCGGCGGAGCGGCCCAAGAAGAGACGCAGACGCCGTGGAAGAAGATGCCTGGACGAGAAGACCAGAGCAAGAAGAAGCGGATCGGAGGAAGAAGAAGATGGAAGAAGAAGATGAAAGAAGATGGTAGAAGATGGAAGAAGAAGATGAAGAAACCGAAGGATGAAGAAAGGAAGGAGGAAGACCAGAAGAAAGAAGATTTTAATAAAGGAATTGTCAAAGACCGTCTCCTGTCATTTTTAACATTTTTGTCACTTTTTTGGTGAAATGGTAGGGGTACCCCCCTTACCATTTCACACAGGGGGGGGCCTGGGATCTGGGGTCCCCTTGTTAAAGGGGGCTTCCAGATTCCGATAAGCCCCCCGCCCGCAGACCCCCACAACCAATGGCCAGGGTTGTGGGGAAGAGGCCCTTGTCCCCATCAACATGGGGACAAGGTGCTTTGAGGGGTCACAGACCCCCTAAAGCACCCTCCCAATGTTGAGGGCATGTGGCCTTGTACGGTTCAGAAAGGGAGGGGGGGCCGCTCTCGTCCCCCCTCTTTTCCTGCGGCCTGCCGGGTTGCAAGCTCAGATAAGGGTCTGGTATGGATTTTGAGGGGGACCCATGCTGCCACCACCATGTTTGACAGTGGGGATGGTGTGTTGAGGGTGATGAGCTGTGTTGCTTTTACGCCAAACATATCGTTTTGCATTGTAGCCAAAAAGTTCGATTTTGGTTTCATCGGACCAGAGCACCTTCTTCCACATGTTTGGTGTGTCACCCAGGTGGCTTGTGGCAAACTTTAGACGAGACTTTTTATGCATATCTTTGAGAAATGGCTTTCTTCTTTCCACTCTTCCATAAAGGCCAGATTTGTGCAGTGTACGACTGATTGTTGTCCTATGGACAGACTCTCCCACCTCAGCTGTAGTTCTCTGCAGTTCATCCAGAGTGATCATGGGCCTCTTGGCTGCATCTCTGATCAGTCTTCTCCTTGTCTGAGCTGAAAGTTTAGAGGGACAGCCAGGTCTTGGTAGATTTGCAGTGGTCTGATACTCCTTCCATTTCAAAATGATCGCTTGCACAGTGCTCCTTGGGATGTTTAAAGCTTGGGAAATCTTTTTGTATCCAAATCCGGCTTTAAACTTCTCCACAACAGTATTACGGACCTGCCTGGTGTGTTCCTTGGTCTTCATGATGCTCTCTGAGCTTTCAACAGAACCCTGAGACTATCACAGAGCAGGTGCATTTATACAGAGACTTGATTACACACAGGTGGATCCTATTTATCACCATCAGTCATTTAGGACAACATTGGATCATTCAGAGATCCTCGCTGAACTTCTGGAGTGAGTTTGCTGCACTGAAAGTAAAGGCACCGAATAATTTAGCACGCACCACTTTTCAGTTTTTTATTTGCTAAAAAAGTTTAAAATATCTAATAGATTTCGTTCCACTTCACAATTGTGTCCCACTTGTTGGTGATTCTTCACAAAAAATTAAAAGTTTATATCTTTATGTTTGAAGCCTGAAATGTGGCAAAAGGTTGAAAAGTTCAAGGGGGCCGAATACTTTCGCAAGGCCCTGTAGGTTCCTTGGGCACATACAGTACCTGGTGCATTGGAAAGGGTACGGTCCGGAGGAACGCTCTTGGGTCTCATCCTCGGATGTACATGCCCCTGTCCTCCTCCGTGATTTCCATAGACGTTTTCCCCTCAAGCCTAGTGGTCCTCCATGGAGGAGGGGTCGTTGTGGAGTGGGTACTGTCAGGACTGGGCTCACCACTTCCTTCTCTGAGCCGGCCGCTCAGCTGTCGGCTAATTGCCAGCTCCTATCTCTCCACAGTGACTCACCTGTTGATAATATCCTGCTCGTCAGTCCTGCCTACTTAAGCCATCCAGCCAAGATGATCTCTGCCTTCACCTTGGTCAACATCACAGAGACTATCTCCTGTGTTCCTGTTAAAGACTTGCTTGGCTGACATTCCTTCTGGCTTCATATCCTGCTTGCTGTTCCACTACACTGATCCCTGACTTTCTGGCTTGTCTGACTATCTGGTTACAGAGCTTTGGCTATGTTTTGACTACATTTATTCTATTTACTTTTATTATTAAACAAGTTTGATTTAACTGTATGTCTGTCTCGGTCCGATTCATGGTTTTAGACACATTCAACTCCTGTTTTAAATTAAACCTTTTATAACGGAGTGATCTGCTCTACGTGGAGGCCTTTTTTCTTTTCCATATTTTTTTCTAAATGAATTACCATACTGAGTGCATGATCGTATTCTCCTCTGCTCTGGAGCCTGGATGGTGACCACCCTATATATGATATCCTGGATGTCGCTGTGCAATATCTGATGTTTCCCAATCCTGGTTGGTGGATCCATCGTGGAGGATTACTTTATGCCTGATTGACTCACCACTGCTTTAGCATACCCATTACCTTTCTCTGATGTTTTGATATACACCTGTAATCATCCTATGTGAAGCCACATTTATTTACACCTTGGAAGAGAATCAAGGGACTCTATGAGGGAATGTATTGAGTTTCTTTATGTACCATCATGGTACCTACATGATATGTTGAGTTATTGAAGGTTCCTACTCTTGCTGGGTTCGCTCTTCAGGTGTTGTTTATATGACGGACTCTTGTGCATATGTGACTGTTGTTTTTTTTATATAGGGCTGTGACATGTCCATATAAAGTGCCTCATTGTTTTGTTTTCACCTATTCACATTATGATTTCATTTATCATGTTATGATTTAGTTCATTCACACTTACACTGTGTGAGCATCTTGCCCGGAGGTGATCTCTGGGCGTATACATTTTTATAGCTCTGCTTTTTTTTTAATTTCCATTCACTTTCACAATTCTAATCATTGTTGATGCTGGCTGCTATATTGTATTATTGGTAGTGCAATTATTCTTTTGTTTATTAATCGAACCACTCACCTTGGTTCATTATTGTTGCAATCTCTTATTGATCACTATTTTTCACTACTTTTGAGCGCTACACTAATTGTTTTTATTTCTTCCAGGAGTTGACTATTTCTTGTTTAGGTGCCAAGAAAAGCAACATGGCCAATCGTCATTGTGAAGCATGAAAGCCTGAGATTGGGCAATGGAGAAAGGCGTATTTAGCCTCCTTAGGGGTGACTAGAGGAAACAGGGTATGGAGAAGCCTGAAAACTCTAGACCAAAAGGAGAGGAGTCTTGAACAGGACCACTATGTGTGTAGTACATCCCCGCACTGGCCACAGCCTCTGAAACGCCTGTCATTAGTAAGACCTCATCTGGAATACGCAGTTCAGTTTTGGGCACCAGTTCTCAAAAAGGATATCGGGGAACTGGAGAAAGTGCAGAAAAGGGCAACCAAACTGATAAGAGGCATGGAGGAGCTCAGCTATGAGGAAAGATTAGAGGAACTGAACTTATTCACTCTTGAGAAGAGGAGAATAAGGGGAGATATGATCAACATGTTCAAATATATAAGGGGTCCATATAGTAAACTTGATGTTGAGTTATTCACTTTACGGTCAACACAGAGGACAAGGGGGCACTCTTTACGTCTGGAGGAAAAGAGATTTCATCTCCAAATACGGAAAGGTTTCTTAACAGTAAGAGCTGTGAAAATGTGGAATAGACTCCCTCCTGAGGTGGTTCTGGCTTACTCAGTAGATTGCTTTAAGAAAGGCCTGGATTCTTTCCTAAATGTACATAATATAACTGGGTACTAACATTTATAGGTAAAGTGGATCCAGGGAAAATCCGATTGCCTCTAGGGGGATCAGGAAGGGATTTTTTTCCCCTGCTGTAGCAGATTGGAGCATGCTCCTCTGGGGGTTTTTTTTTGCCTTCCTCTGGATCAACTGTGGGTATAGAATTGGGTATATTGGATTGTACGATATTTTTTATTTTTATTTATTATTTCTTTTTTTTATGGTTGAACTGGATGGACTTGTGTCTCTTTTTGGCCTAGCTAACTATGTAACTATGACAGATGAGAACGGGGAGTCCTCACTGTCATATTCAGGCTCAGTATTTGAATCTGTAGAGCAGCGACACCCAGACAGGTGACTCTGGCGATGGAGTAGTGGTCCCTGCTAAGGTCAGGCGTACCCGACCCCGTTCTTCTGTTGCTGAAGTGCTACAACCGCATGATACTACAGATTCTGCAGCACCCCCATTTACTGGCCAACTCGGAATTCAGGTGGAAACAGCACATTTTACGCCCCTTGATTTTTTTGGAGTTGTTTTTCACTGGAAATCTGTACAGATCTATTGTTGGCCAAAGCAATTTATATGCTGGTCAATTTATCGCCCAAAACCAAATCTTGACCCTTGCTGGACAATTTGGCTGGAAACCTATAACGGGTCCCGAATTTAAGACCTTTATGGGCCCTCAACATGGGCATTATTAAAAAGAATGAGTTGCGGTCATATTGGTCCACTGACCCAATTCACCATATGCCCGTGCTCTCTGATGCCATGGCCAGGGCTAGATACGAGCAGATATTGCGGTTCATGCATTTCAATGACAATGAACTCTGTTATCCTTGGGGTGACCCTGAACATGATCAGCTTTATAAAATTAGGCCCCTCATAAACCATTTCAACAAAAAATGTGCAGCCTTGTATATACCCAAACAAGATGTCTGCGTTGATGAGTCCCCAGCAAGCGTGCCAGATATGGGGTTAAAATGTGAAATGTTAAAATTCTCTGTGACAGGGAAACATATATACATGAAGTTTCCTGGTTTACGAGGGAAAATATAGCAGCTTGGAGCCCCCCAACTGCCCAGACTACATAGGGAGCAGCAACAAGATTGTTTGGAACTTGGTATCACCCTTATTTGGAAAGGGGTGCCATTCATACAAGGACAATTGTTATACAAACGTTCCACTTTTTAGACACCTCTTTTAATTAGGAATTGGCTCATGTGGCACTGTGTGATCTAATCGCTGGGGCTTCCCCCAGGGGCTTGTAGATACCCAACTTAAACGGGGGAGAGAGCCTGTTTGAGGTGCAATTAATTGCTTGCAGTGAGATGAAAGGACAAACGGGACATTTTCATTCTGTCTTCCATTCACGCAAATTACTACGGCAACTGAAGTTATTGAGAAGCCCCTCTGTGACCACGAATACAACTGTAAAATGGGAGGGGTGGTCTTCAATGACCAGGTGAGTCGCCCGTAAGGCCAGACCCTGGTACAAAAAAGTGGCTGTATATCTACTGCAATTGGCTCTGTTCAACGCTTTTGTACTATACAAAGCGTCAGGAAGAACTGGGTCCTTCCTAAAATTCCAGGAAGAGATCATCACAGCCCTTCTGTATCCAGAAGGTGCTTTGACCCAATTTCCCAATTAAGATGCAGTGAGCTGGCTGCATGAGAGGCATTTTATGGATGTCCTCCCTGGTACCCCTACCCAAAGAACACCCCAAAAAAGATGCTGTGTCTGTAGCAAGCGCGGATACAGGCGTGACATCCGCTATTTTTGTCCCTCCTGTCCTGGCCAACCTTGTCCAACCAACCATTTCCATCGCTACCACACAATAGTGGATTATTAGTATAGGGTACAGCACGGCACAGTCCTAGGGCACACTTTCACACAGGGTCTCGAAAGATGTTAGATGGCCATCGCATTTTGAGAGAGCCTAAGCTGGAACATTTATAGTTATAATATATATATAAAAAAATACATTAAAAAAATAATAATAAAAATTCAAAAAATAGTTGTTGTTTTATTGTTCTTGCTGTTTTACTGTATTTTATGCTATACTGTAATGTTTTATTGTGTTTGCTTTGCAGGTATGTCATTCTACTGTTTTACTGTACTGTTATGCCGCGTACACACAATCGGACGTTCCGACAACAAATGTTCAGTGGGAGCTGGTTGTCGTGTGTAGGCGCCATCGGAAAGATTTTGTCGGAATTTCCGACAACAAAAATTTGAGCGAGGGTTCTCAAATTTTCTGACAACAAAATCCATTGTCACGCTGCACATTTTTTTATCTTTTAATGCAGCGCATTCTCTTCTTCTTTATAATGCTAGAATTATGAAGTTGTTTTGCTGCTCATATTCACAGAGTTCTCACAAACTGATTTCTTTATTATTTCTTGTGATCTCATGAATAATCTTTTTTATTTCTTCGCCAGATCTCCAGAATAATGTTTATAATTTTTTTTTTCTAGTGATCTCCTGTTTTTTTTTTTTAAATCAAGATCTCCTGATTAATTTTTTCTAGTGATCTCCATAATATTTATTCTTGTTTTGTGTGTCAAGTTACCACAACACCATTATTATCTTGTATTTTTTAACCTCAAAGAGATTGGTTGGTGTTGGTGTCCCTTGTTAATTTGACATTGTATTTTTGAAATGTACCTGCCTACTCACAAATAAACTGTCCTTTTTTAAATATAACACATAGCCAAGGATTTAAGATATAAAATATAGATTTATTAGGGGTCATAACAAAATAAACAGGAAGGCAACGCTGAATAAACTGGTGAAATTAGCGAAGCTTTTGTACCCCAGGACACACATCAACTATTTGACAAGCAAAATTGGGAGCCTGAGGAGTCCATTTAATAATCTTTTGCCAGACCAGACCAAACCCAGGCCATCACTCTCTTGTCTTCCTTACATGCTTCCTTCCACGCTTGCTTCCAGGCTGTGGCTCTGGTGCTGGAGTTGTGGCAGGAGGTGGAGGATGGTCCAACTCACTCAGGTGGGTTTTGCTTGTGAGTTTGCCCCTCAACCCCTTATTTAGGGCTATATATATCACTTCATCACAAAAAAGGCATTAGCCCACCTCCATTTCATGCATTTTGTTGGCAGCCATGCAGGCATATGCCTCAAGAAGACTGGGGGCTTCTGAGGGCCGCAGAAGCCTGATGAATTAACTCAAATGCTGACTCCTCCACATTCCTCCCCTTCCTGGGCCTTTTTTGTTTAAGGCGGAGGGGAGGGACCTGGGATTTGGTCAGGCTACTGGGCCCGGCCATCTCCTGGCTGCCACTTACCCCCGCCACCTCCTGGCTTGCCACCTTCTGGCTGCCACTTTCCACAGCCTCCTCCTGGCTGAGGATTTCCTGTGTATGAAAAAGGGACATAGTTTTAGTTTATTGTTCATCAATCACACACAATTTTGAGAAATATGTTGAACAATGCTATACCTGACTCAAGCTGGTCTCCTCCACACCTTGCCCAGCTTGGACGTCAGAAGCCTCAGCTGGGGTGGAAGAAAGATTGGAAGGAAGGGTTGAGAGTGATGGCCTGATTTCAGTCTAGTCTGACAGAAATCACAGTCTGTCATAGTACCACAGCCTGGGGACATAAACGTCATCTGCTGCTTCTCCTGATCTCTGGGAATCCTGGACCTTCTTGCACTCTTTTATAAGTGCTCCTCAGGCCACCAATTTTGCACTTCAAATAGTTGATGTCTGCCGTGAGGATCTGCAGCTTCACAAATTCCAGAAATTTATCCAGTGCTGCCTTCCTCTTTAGTCGATTTGTATAAAAGGGATGTTTTGTCTGCCACAGACAGGGCAGCTCTCTGTACAAATCAATGAATTGGGGGAGGAAATCATGATCGTTGAATCGATCCATTTTATCTGCAAGACACAGCACAAGACAAACCCTAATGTCAGGCTAAACTCTTATAATCTTGTCCCAGTATAGGCCTCAATCTATAAGCAGTATAGACCACTGATGCTCCAAGTTAAAACTGTACCTTTGTTAGAAAGATCGGCGCTTCCGCTTCTCCGTCCTCCGTTTACAGATCATACGTATGGCGCACGCGTGTTACGCTTTATATACACTGTGCATGCATAAAACGCCGCCTGCCCCTGACCTTCTTTAGAGTATATTCCCCACCCCTTCTCTTTCAGCGCAGTGGGAGAGCACATGGCAGAGAAAGAGCAAGTGCATGAAGACAGCAGCAGCAGCAACAAAATCCCGGAGCCAGGAATGTCCCGATCCCGAGGAGATTTAAGGCCTCTAATATGTCCTTTGTAGAGATGGTGGAGATGGTGGATATCTTGAAAAGGGCCAACTATGATGGGAAGCATGGACCTTACACAAACCCAAATGTGAGAAAGGCCAAGATCATGGCTAAAGTTGTGAAAAGTCTGCACAGGAATTTTGGGGTACGGCGATCCAAGGATCAACTGAGGAAATGCTGGTCAGACCTGAAATTGAGGGAGCACGATCAGTACAGAAGAATCAAGAGAGTGCTGCAAAAAAGTAAGTATTTGTCGTGTGTACCTATTATTATTACTTTCGTGCTTTTCTTTACAGTTGTACAGTTTAAAATGGCAAGTTTCAGGTTTGTGGGCACAGTAATCGTTCGTAGTAAACCTCGTTCGTTAGCCCACTAATACGATGTTTTTTGCAGATGCAGGTTAACTACATTTGTTCATGCCTATTTGGATTAAAAGACGTTTAGTACATTGTTGTCTAGATGGGTTTTTAACTAGAATGAAATGCAAACTTGATTCAGTGGAAGGAGAGGACACTCAGCAGCTGTTTACATAACTGGACACAGGAGCACTAATGTGGGACACCAGAACTAACTTTTTAGGGTGTCCCACATAGATGCTCCAGATACTAAGGGTCTCTCCATGTGTGATACTTTACCAAAAAAGGTAAGTATTCCAGCTTTAAGCAAGGGAAAAAATCATGTATTCAGCTTGGAACTCTGCCAAAACTGTCAATTGTACGACACTTCCAAGCAATGTTTCATATTCCGATTTCTGCCGTCAAATATCTGTGTGCTAAGTATACCTTTTTTTTAATCGCATAGGGGAGAAAAGAATTGGGACATCAGATGACACCAGGGACCCACAACCTCCTAAAGAAGGGGAAATCCCCACACCACAACCTGAGGATGTGGAGGAAGGAGAGGTTTATGAAGTGGGCGAAATAGTGGCCACAACAGGTGAGTGTCTGAGACCACAGCTTCAGGTAATAGATGTATGCCTACATATTTAGAATACATGGTGTGTTTTTTATTTTAGGTGATGTGGATGTTGTGGAAGAAGAAACACATTTCATAAGTGCAAGTGCACACGTCCTCATCGGGGAGATCATGATGTGCAATCGTGATTTATAGAAGATCAAGGAAGACATCAATGATGTGGAAAAAAGACTCAAAAACATCATTGATGTTTTAGGCACAATCTAAAACTTTATAACTTTTCTAAAAAATGTTGAAAGACAAATTTTGAAGATGCACATGTATCGGTACCCTCGTAAGGGCTGCTGATTTGGTTATAGCAATCTGCCAATCACACTGCTGCCACCTTCCCATCCCTCACTTAAGAGACAATGAACAGTCAATGATTTAGTTTTCTTTCTTTTATTGTCGGGATACAACTTGAATGAAACAAGGTAGGTGTGAGATGCCCATAGAGATTTTACTTTGTAGGGTATTATCCCATCCTGTCCACTTCTGTCCATGATGTGCTCCCTGGCCACACATCATGCTACACTACTCTCTCCAGCTTCTGCTTCTTCACGTTACACTTACTTTCTCCTTTGTATCTTAGTCCTGTGTCCCCGGTCACAAAACGCTGATCTACTTCCGCCACTTCACTGCTACTTATTTTACTTGATCTTCTCCAGCATGCAAATCCTGTGTTCCTCGGTCACAGAAACTTGATACTTTCTCATGGAGATGAAGATCTTTCCCTAGGACTTCTTCCTAGCAGCTGCTCCATTCCCTGCATAGGGATGCCCGGTACAGCACCTCACCTCCATGCTGTCTTCCCTGTGCTCCAGAACTCCTCCCTGGAAGCATGTGACCCCAGCTTATATGGGAGGCCTGCCCCCTGCCAACACCAAGAGATAATTGGTCATGGCTCCTCACATCAGCTGCCTGCCACTCAAGTCTCAAGTCCAGCCTCCCTTCCAGAACAATTCTTCTGCAAGCAGAGGAGAATTTCTGAGCCAGAGTACAGGTGGCCGCACCCCCCACTATACTGACTCCCATTCCCAAATCAAAAACAACCGGGCCTGAAATGAAAACACAAGCCTGGCTAAATTTACCTGCACCTGGACCCTGCAGCTAGAAAAATACTAATCTAGCACCTACCTGTAGGTAGAGGGTACTACGCACACAGTGTGCCAACATATGGTATCTGCCATCACAGGATATCAATGTACGCGTTTTGTGGGTGCAACCCCTTCCTCACAACTAAAGTAGCTGAGAGGAAGGGGTTGCACCCCCGAAACACGTCCATTGATCCCCAATGATGGGAGCTAGCATATGTTGACATTAGGCATGGGATCAGGAGGGAAATCCCCATTTTGACTCCCAATTTGTGTGTATTTTCAAAATTTGGCTTTCACAGGGGTGACATCACCCCATCTTATGAAGGCAAGATCAACACAGTTTGGACGTACTAATGTCTGATGTTGCCTTCAATTTATCAAAGTTGAACTTTGTAAGTTCCTGAGTTGTGTATTGTTTTATGTTTTTAAAAACATGCCTGTTTACCACAAAAAAGGATATTTTTTTGGGAACATATGACCCCAGTGTATATGTATGAGCCCCGCCCCTGACCAAGCAAATTAACTATTGGACAGAGACCCATACACACTGCCTGTCCTTCAAAACCGCCTCCATTCCAGACACTTCTCTGGACAAGTGAGGGAGTGTTTACCAGGGTGATGAACAGGTGGTCACACCCCCCTCTAACCTGTAACTCCACCCTAACCCGAAACAAACCTCCAGGCATGTACAACACACAGTAAGGCACTGGGAATTTAACTTGAACTGTATAGAACTAATAGCACCCACCTAAAGTGTTGGGCGCTACATACACCTCCCTCTAAGGTCACAACTGTGCCCAGTTGTGGAAAATGAATCCACACACTGAGAACCGTATAAACCTACCTCCTACAATGAGGCATCTCATATCCTGGGAAGTTTAGGTGAATATTTGTACAAGAAAAGTTTCAAACAGTAAAGAAAAATTTCTAACTATTGTCCCTGAACTCTAGAGAGAAATCCCAGGACAACCAAAGCATTACCCCTGAGAGGATAATACTTCCGTTAGCCCAAAGTCTTTGGATGCCTCTTCAGTCAGCCGTCCCGCACCTGCAAGAGAAACAACCTATCTCTCCAACTAACCAGACAATACAATATATCACAGTGGTTATGGCATGTGTGATCCTGTCAAGACCTCCATCCCCTCAAAAGAAGTCAAGCCTGACTTCTGCAGGATGCAACTTGAGCAGACACGCCAACATATTTACATAAAAGAAGCCATAGAACTTTCTGAGTAGCTTCTAAAGAAGTCTAGAACTTTGAAAATAGCAAAGGGAATTGACAGGGGCAGCGGGGAATAGTGTCCATGACTAGCCAGCCAGGCACTGGTGCTGTTGCCCTGTATAGGAAGTCTCTTGGAATTGCCCACCCTAACCCATCTGCACACTTGCAGTCCTAGGCAAGTCCAGCATATCTGTTGATCACTTACAGATAATACCCGGGGTCTGGCAGACTTTTCCGTGTGTCCCCTTCCCCTCTGACCGAGATTGAGAATGACTTGGTATGTTGTCCAGGTTTCTGCACAATCACTCTGTCTCTGTAAATTCTCTAAAAATGTCTTGAAACCTTACCCACATCTCATGGTCAGGGGTTCTTTGGGGTTTAGGGACATGCAGATAGTCCCAGACAAGGTCCTGCTCCCATCCTTCCCGGGAAGCCTCAACAATGTCCATCACCTTGCCTGGTACATATGGGTAGTCTAGTCCCCATTCCTGGGCAACCCTTTTCTGCACATCCCGCTGAAAGCGAGACAGTCTGGATAATTTAGGCCTTAACTATTGGACAGGGACCCATACACACTGCCTGTCCTTCAAAGCCTGACCCGCCTCCAAGTGAGGAAGTGTTTACCAGGGTGATGAACAGGTGGTCACAACCCCCTCTAACCTGTAACTCCACCCTAACCCAAAACAAACCTCCAGGTCTGTACAACACACAGTAAGGCACTGGGAATTTAACCTATGATTGAACTAATAGCACCCACCTCCCGACAGGTAAAGCCCCTGGCCCTGATGGTTACACTATTCTATATTACAAAAAATTTAGCGATGTCCTCTTGCCCCTTCTTACGGCATACGCCAATTCCATCTCACAGACCTCAGGACTTCGCCCAGAATCCCTTACAGCTCACATTACGGTCATCCCCAAATCGGGAAAAGACCCTACCCAATGCAGCAGCTACAGGCTAATTTCTCTGTTAAACGTTGACATCAAATTATATTCTAAGTCATGGCCAATAGACTACTCCCCCTTATACCCAGTTGGGTCTCCACAGACCAGACGGGCTTCATGCCTCATAGAGAAGCCAAAGATAATTCCCTCCGGGCAATATCTCTAATACAATATGCTCAAAGGTCTTCCCAGTCCACCCTACTTCTATCCACAGATGCTGAAAAAGTGTTTGATAGGGTGGACTGGGACTACCTAAAAATGACCTTACGCCACTTCGGGCTGGGGCCCAAAATGTTTTACCGCATTATCTCCCTCTACTCTTGCCCAACGGCCCAAATTCGCATAAACGGTACTCTGAGCTACTCATTTCAACTATTTAATGGGACCAGACAGGGATGCCCCCTTTCACCCCTCTTATTCGCTCTCACCCTAGAACCCTTTCTAGCAACCGTAAGGTGTAATATAAATATCCACGGGATCCAGGTAGGAAATAAAACCCATAAATACGCAGCTTACACGGACAATATTTTATTTTTCATTTAACAACCCCACACCTCACTTCCTAACCTAATGTCAGCCTTCTCTACCTTTCAGACAATGTCCAACTTTAAAATTAATCTATCTAAGTCCGAAATATTGAATATTAACTTACCCAGTAGGGAGGCAGAATGACTAAAACCCCTCTTCCCCTTTAGATGGGTGCACCGAAGCATGAAATATTTGGCAATATACCTCACGCCCAACATCCAATCCATCTTTAAACATAACTATATCCCTCTACTGAATAACATCAGAAATTACCTCAAAAAGTGGAACACGTTAGCACATTCCTGGCTAGGTAAAGTGAGTATAGTTAAGATGAATATCCTGCCCAGAGTTCTCTTTTACTTTCAGATGATTCTATTGGGTGTCCCTATAGGGTTCTTTTCTCTACTGCAGACCATGGTCTCCCGCTTTATTTGGAGGAACAGCCACCCTAGAGTATCCAAGGACGTGCTTTTTCGGTCCAAGGGATCTGGGGGACTGGCTCTCCCAAATTTTAAGGCATATTATAATGCTGTGATCCTGTCCAGGGTCTCAGAGTGGAAATATGCCGCTAATTCTAAACTGTGGGTGAGTCTTGAACACGCTCTAAGTAGCACGGACCTAGCAGTTACCCCTTGGCTTCCACGCCCTTACAGGCATCTCGCCCCAACTACCTCATCTTTAACCACTTCCACCCTGGATATTTGGGACTCTTTGCATAGGAAGTTTTCATGGTCATACGCTTCACCCTTGCTACCGCTTCTTGGCCATGCTTATTTCCTGCCTGGTCAACTAGACCCTGGCTTCCAGACTTGGTCTCCAGATAG
Source organism: Lithobates sylvaticus (assembly GCA_028564925.1). Classification (NCBI taxonomy): domain Eukaryota; kingdom Metazoa; phylum Chordata; class Amphibia; order Anura; family Ranidae; genus Lithobates; species Lithobates sylvaticus. Next base: position 772,058,240 of record CM053026.1, on the reverse strand, counting down.
ACCCCTCCTACTACATCATGTTCTTCAAGCCAATACTCTCAAGCCCCTAAAGGATATCCTTGGTCCCAAGCCACTCGTGTTCCTGGACAAATGGAGGTTCAACCAACTACAACACTTCCTCTGTACTCTTCCGCAGCCACTAAGAGGGATACAGGACTTAAACGGAATTGAGGAAGTATTATACCCCCTACAGATCCGCCTGAACACTGCATCTCACTATTTTACAAAATACTCATAAAGCTCCAAGATGATAACCACCCTTCCTTCCTTGCTAAGTGGGAGGCAGATCTGGATTCCTGCCTCTCACACAGCCAAAAGGATAAAGTTCTACATCTGACTCACATCTCTTCAATAGCATCAAAAATAACTGAGGTCAATTACAAATTGCTAACTAGATGGCACTATACCCCATCAAAGCTCCATCAGATGTTCCCCACCAATTCCCTGTTGTGTTGGAGGAATTGTGGGAACAAAGCAACCCACGCGCACATATGGTGGTCGTGCCCACTCATTCGCCCTTACTGGGCCGATGTTATCCAAATTATACAACAGATCTCCAATGTCAATCTCCCCTCTGACCCATGGACCATCCTCTTTCACGCTACCAAGGCACCAATCAGCAAATATAAGCGTTCCATAGTCCCTCATCTACTCAACACAGCCAAGGCACTAATACCTGCACATTGGGGTCAGCCTGAGACTCCATCAATGAAAAAGTGGTACCAAAAAATTTCTGATGTTTTCCTCATGGAAGATATCACTCACCGTGACAAGAACACCTCTGAACGACATACCCTGACTTGGACTGAGTGGCTGTACTTTAAAACCACCACGACCTATTAAGAGATATTTGTTCACTAGTGCTGAGTCCATGCACACATATATGGATAAGCTTCTTACATCCTAGGCCGACTCTTTGAGGCCATTCTTTACATTTTCCTTCTGTTCTTCCTGCTTCTTTAAACTACCTATGCCAAGACTATGCACTTTATCCGCCTTAAATGTACACTCATTACTATTTTTGAAGGAAAGACCAAGTGCTTTTTTGTTGATAGCCTAGATGCGTATGGATAAATAATTGGTCCTATAGTATATTGTGGGGTTTTCACTGGTCACATTATGTTTTAAATGCCTTCTGAAACTACCCACAACTCTAACACAAAAATTGCATAGTTTATATTGATTGTTTATACTGTTTGTATTTCTTGTTTTTCTTTCAATAAACATTTAATAAAAAAAAAATAAAAAAATAGCACCCACCTAAAGTGTTGGGCGCTACAGAAGAAAATGGCCAAAAAAAAAAGCCCATTGGGGAACCTAGGAGACAGCTAAAAGAAACACAAGCAGTAAATCAAAGAAAATATTTTTCAGTTTAAAATCCAAATTTATTTAAAAAATACATTTATTTAAATACATATAATGTAATGTTAAAGAAGAAATCTTACCTTAATATAGTCCTTCTGCAGGACCTGTATGATGGCAGAACAGGTCTCTGGAACAATAAACCCCAGAGCCTGGGGGAAGATGCCTGTTGAGAACTTGATGTCCTGCAGACTTCTCTCCATCGCCAAGTACAAAGGAGTGATGGCTTGCCGCATATATCGTGATATAAGGGGACAGCAAAGCCAACAGATGGTGAAAAAACGGGGTCCGTCATCCAGAGATAATTCCGGAAATCATCAGGGCTATTCTCAGGGATCTCACCACTCAACAAAGGGATGTACGAGAATTGGTCACGCTGGAGCAACCAATTCTTGGTCCATGAACTTCTCCCCGTCCTGTTCATGGACTGGGCTTGGGTCAAAGTAAGAACCCCAACACCAAGCCCCTGCAGAGCACGAACTCTACGATGAGTACGTACCCGCAACATGGCTTCAAAACGGTCGGCTGGTTAGAACGAACTAACAGAACGCACTGAAAATCAGAAAGGCCTGAGAAGAGCAAGCTGAAATTCAGAAACAAGCGGACAAGAACGCACTGAAAATCAAATACGTAATATAAAAATACCCACTGAAAACCAGATACGAACTAACTACATGCACTGAAAACCAGATGCGAACCCACAAGCACAAACTGAAGAGCAGTAACGATCTGAAAAGCACGAGGCTGAAAATCGAAAATCGTCTCTCACCAAACTTCTACTAACACTAGATAAACACGAGATTAGCAGAAGGAGCCCAAAGGGTGGCACACTGGCTATTGAACTTCCTCTTTATAGTGCCATCATACGTGTTGTATGTCAGCGTGTTCTTGACAACATTTGTGCGACCGTGTGTATGCAAGACAAGTTTCAGCCAACGTCCGTTGGAAAGAAATCCCAGGATTTTTTTGTCGGAATGTCCAATTGTGTGTACGCGGCATTACTGTGATTTATTGTTAACCATTGTTAGCTTTGCAGGTACGCCATTCAGCTGCAGCACTGATTTGTTTATTTTGACAACAACAGGGTTTGCTCTCACGATACGTAAATCAGCAAGTCCAGCGCTGTAGGAGGTGATTTCACCATCACAGTTAAAAAAAAAAAGCATATATGCCGAAGCATAGGGGCAGGGGTAGACATAGGGGGAGATTGCATATATTTTTCTTCACTTTTCTTGGCAGAGATTTCTTCATCCACATCGATCAATGTGAATAGAGGAATCTATAAGGTTCTCTTTTTTCATTTAGCCCACAGGCTGCATGAAAAAACGAACATTACATTACATATATGCCCAACAAGGACCAGCAATGTACTGGTATGATGCCTGGACTTTGACTGGTTATACCGGGATGATCCCTGCAGGTTTAGGCATCATCTTGGTATTGTTTTTTTCAGCTGGTGGTTGGCTTTCATGTAAAAGCAATCCCAGTGGCTAATTAGCCGCAAGACTACATCTACAAGCAGTGGGAGGGAACATCCCCCCTCCTGCCGCCTTCCATGGTTTTCTCTGGCTCTCCTGTCCCACTGGGGATACCGAGAATGCAGACAGTAGTTCTGCCAGCTGACCATAGAGCTGATCGGAAACCAGAATGGCTCCAATCATCTCTATCGCCTAAGAAACCGGAAGCTACGAGCATTTCATGACTTCAGTTTCGCCGGATATAACCAGCTCCATTGGGAAATTGAGAAAGCATCTTTCACACCGATCTTGGTGTGGTCAGAAGCTTTAAGGGCAGGGAAGAGATTTAGAGTCTAATAGACCCCAAATTTTTCAAAAAAGAGTACCTGTCCCTATCTATTGCTATCATAAGGGATATTTACATTCCCAATGATAACAATAAAAATTATAAAAAAGGGACAGTGTAAAAATAAAGTAAAAAAGCAAAATAAATAATAATTATAAAATTAAAGCATCCCTGTCCCCCGTGCTTGTGTCCAAAGGCAAACGCAAGCATCGGTCTTGTGTCGTAGGTAAATAGCAACTGCACCATGCATGTGAGGTATCACCATGAACGTTAGATCAAGGGCAGTAATTTTCGTAGTAGACCTCCTCTTTAAATCTAAAGTGGTAACCTAAAAAGGCTTTTAAAAATGTATGTAGTGTGTCGCGGCTGAACGGGTGTGCATAATATCATATTTTTTTACCAAACATTTGGGCAATTTAGTGTGTTTTTGTGCATTAGAATTCAAAAAGTTTTTTTTTTTCCCCAAAAAATTGCGTTTGGATAATCGCTGCACAAATACTGTGTGGAAAAAAAATTGTAACACTCACCATTTTAATCTGTAGGGCCTCTGATTTAAAAAAAATATATATAATATTTGGGGTTCAAATTAATTTTCTAGGAAAAAAAAAGTTTTTTCATGTAAACAATAAGTGTCAGAAAGGACTTGGTCTTCAAGTGGTTAGAAGAATGGGTGATGCGTGGTATAAGCTTCTAATGTTGGGCATAAAATGCCAGGACAGCTCAACCCTGCCCCCCAAATGACTCTATTTTGGAAAGTAGACACTCCAAGCTATTTGCTGAGAAGCATGTTGTGTCTATGGAATATTTTACATTTTGGCACAAGTTTCGGGACTATGACAGCATTTTCTTCTTTTTTTTTTTACACAAAGTTATCACTAAATTATATATTGCTCACACATGCCATGGGTATATGTGAAAATACACCCCAAAATACATTCTGCTGCTTCTCCTGGGTATACAACATGTGTGAGATTTTTTTTCAGCCTAGCCACGTACGGGACCGCGAAAAACAATCACAGCCTTCAGGCTTTCTAAGGGCATACATTTCACTCCTCACTACCTGTCACAGTTTCAGAGGCCATGAAATTCTAAGATAGCACAACCCCCCCAAATGACCCCTTTTTTGGAAAGTAGACACCCCAAGCTATTTGCTGAGAGGCATGTTGAGTATTTTGCAGATCTCACTTTTTTTGTCACAAAGTTTTAAAAATTGAAAAAAGAAAAGAAAATACATTTTTCTTTTCTTTCTTCATTTTCCAAAACAAATGAGAGCTGCAAAATACTCACCATGCCTCTTAGCAAATACCTTGGGGTGTCTACTTTCCGAAAAGCCAAAGATTCTCTTTCTTAGCTCGGCAGCTGTTCTATTTGCCCACAGTCAAAACGGGTCTCTCTATGGTAGTATATGTATATGGATCCCTCGCGCTACTATGAGTAACTTGATGGTCAATAATAATTGATATGCAGCAAAATGTAGCGTGTTCACAGATACACAAAAAATAGAATAAATAAATAAAGAATTTCACGCAATGTAAATCAATAAATAAGTGCAATACTAAAAAGTGTCCAGCAGGTGGCACAGGTATCAAAGTAAAATCTGGGAATGTGGAATAAATTATATAATGGATAAATGAATGAATAAATATTGACAGTTGTCTAATAAATATTCAATAAAAGGCTAAAAGTGGATATAAATAAATAAATAGTGACAGTGGTCTAATATTATTTAAAGTGCCATAAATGTATATGCAATAAATATATATAGAAACAATAAAAAAAGATCAAGTGAGTAAAGTTGTAAATAAATTTATTATAAAATCAATTCATAAGAGACATATGTGAAAATATCCAAGGATAAAAATGTGCATGGGTGACCAAATAGATAAATAAGAGGTAGTTCCAGAATGGATAAATAAATGAAAAAAATTTCCAAATTTATGCACCAAATCCTAATGGTGTATATACGAATAATACATATATATAAAAGTTTTTCAGGATCTAAATAGAACAGGCAAAAATAAATTCTCCAAGGGTTGGCGCAAGTTACATCCAATTGATATTGCGCATATGGTGAATGATTTTGGTTGGATAAATAGTGACACTGGTTTTCATCTACTTTCTTATCCAATATCTGGTCTCTCAGAACTCTCACCTCAGGGAAAAATGTAAATCGCCTTTCAGGGGTATTCTATAGCCCCAATTGGTTCAAATGGCATAGATCAGCAAAACCTTGTAATGATTCCAGTAAAATACTTCTCCTTTAAGGACCTTTAAATGACTTAAACCTGTATTGCTTAGTGTAATATGAACACTGTGCCAGCAAAAAGGGAAGGGGGAAAGAAGCATCCACTAGTGTAGTATTTCCAGTAAGTATTCAAAAGGTTTAATAAAAGATAATGTAATGGACTCTTAGAATAAAACAGAATAAACGAGCAGTAAATAAAGTGCAGTGTACTTAGGCGTTCTCAGCGGCTCCTCACGTCACTCTCCGGTGTTCATTTGTGTGCGTCCAATCCCTACGCGTTACGACATGTCACGAGAAGTCTCCCCAGATGAAGACACGTGACGTGTCGTAACGCGTAGGGATTGGACGCACACAAACAAACACCGGAGAGTGACGTGAGGAGGCACTGAGAACGCCTAAGTACACTGCACTTTATTTACTGCTCGTTTTATTCTGTTTTATTGTAAGAGTCCATTACATTATCTTTTATTAAACCTTCGAATACTTACTGGAAATACTACACTAGTGGAGGCTTCTTTCCCCCTTCCCTTTTTGCTGGCACGGTGTTCATATTACACAAGCAATACAGGTTTAAGTAATTTAAAGGTCCTTAAAGGAGAAGTATTTTACTGGAATCATTACAAGGTTTTGCTGATCTATGCCATTTGAACCAATTGGGGCTATAGAATACCCCTGAAAGGCGATTTAAATTTTTCCCTGAGGTAGATGAAAACCAGTGTCACTATTTATCCAACCAGAATCATTCATCATATGCGCAATATCAATTGGATGTAACTTGCGGCAACCCTTGGAGAATTTATTTTTGCCTTATCTATTTAGATCCTGAAAAACTTTTATATATATTTATTATTCGTATATACACCATTAGGATTGTGTGCATAAATTTGGACATTTTTTTCATTTATTTATCCATTCTGGAACTACCTCTTATTTATCTATTTGGTCACCCATGCACATTTTTATCCTTGGATTTTTTCACATATGTCTCTTATGAATTGATTTTATAATAAATGTATTCACAACTTTACTCACTTGATCTTTTATTATTGTTTCTATATATATTTATCGCATATACATTTATGGCACTTTAAATAATATTAGACCACTGTCACTATGTATTTATATCCACTTTTAGCCTTTTATTGAATATTTATAAGACAACTGTCAATATTTATTCATTCATTTATTAATTATATAATTTATTCCACATTTTTCTGATTTTACTTTGATACCTGTGCCACCTGCTGGAAACTTTTTAGTATTGCACTTATTTATTGATTTACATTTCATTTACATTTAAGCCAGCTAAGCCTGCAGTCTCATGCTTGTGATATTGAGCTTGTAACATAAGCCCCAAGCTCCCTGTTTGTCTGCTCTGCTGATGGTATTTCCCTGTTTATGTCCTTGGATAATGACTGTTCTCTGAACTCTGCCTGCCTTTTGACTCTGGATTTGACCCTGATTATTGTAAACCTTGCCTGCCTTGTACCTGGACTGTCATTGAACGACTTTGCCTGTCTGCCAACCACAAGTATCTGTTTGCTTTGCTCAGTTCGTGCCTGTCCTTGCATGGTAGCAAGGCACTATAGCATTGTGCATAAGTCCTGGGTAGGGATGAGCCGAACACCCCCGGGTTCGGTTCGCACCAGAACCTGCGAACGGACCGAAAGTTTGCACAAGCGTTAGAACCTTATTAGTTACAATGGACGTGAACATTCGAAATCTAAAGTGCTAATTATAATGGCCAATATGCATGTTATTGTCATAAAAAAGGTTTGGGGACCCGGGTCCTGCCCCAGGGGACATGTATCAATGCAAAGAGAAGTTTTAAAAATGGACGTTTCTTTCTGGAGCAGTCAGTTTAATGATGCATAAAGTGAAAAAAAAAGTGAAATACTCCTTTAAATATGGTACCTGGGGGGTGTCTAAAGTATGCCTGTGAAGTGGCATGTGTTTCCCGTGTTTAGAACTGTCCCTGCACAAAATGACATTTGTAAAGGAAAAAAAGAAGCCATTTAAAACTGCTTGCGGCTTTAATGTCATGTCTTGTCCTGGCAATATGGATGAAAATCTTTGAGAAAAATGGCATGGCTACCCCATCACCCCTCCCCCCTACCCCAGCCCATTACCAGCCCCTTTGGGTCTTGTATGGATATTAAGGGGAACCCCGCACCCAAAATAAAACCCTATACCTACAACCCTATATACTCTGAACAGCAGTATTCAGGCAGTGCAAACAAGACAGGAACTGTAGGTTTGTTCTTAAGTAGAATCTGTTTGTAATTTTGAACAGGTACATTTTTAAGTGTAGCTCCATCCCAAAAAAAACTGTTTTTATGCTTTTTGGAGAACATAGGAAAGGGTCATCACCCCTGTAACATTTGTTTTGCTGTTTGTACACCTGTTTTTTTTACCTCACTTTCCGTCCCAATGACAAATGTTTTTGGAAAAGGTTTTTTTTTTATTGAAACACGGATTGGTGATAAAGCATCAGTAGAGAGGAGATACCTTTTTCCCAAATTAAATCTAACACTTCCTGTTCTCATCTTCCGTTTGCAAGTATGAGTCGTTTCTAAGTTGGATGTTTGAAAGTAGGGGCCTGCCGTATATACTCTGCAGAAATTTGCCCCATTAGATGTTGGTGTTGCCACAACACTGTAAGCCCTCACAGCTACTCTTGGTGGGCGCTGGAACGCCCTGCTGTGTACTATTATATCAGGAATTGTAATTACATGCCATTGTTGAACAGTGTTAGGAAAAATTGGGCCTTTGGTGGTGGTGGTGGTGCTACAACACTGTAAGCCCTCACAGTTACACTTGGCGGGCGCAGGAATTGGCCCTGCTGTGAATTATTAGATCAAGATTTGTATATGCATGCACCTGTTAAACAGGGGCAGAAAAATTGGGCCTTTGGTGGTGGTGGTGGTGGTGGACGGTGTTGCCACAACACTGTAAGCCCTCACAGTTACTCTTGGTGGGTGCAGGAATGGGCCCTGCTGTGAATTATTAGATCAAGATTTGTAATTGCATGCACCTGTTAAACAGGGGCAGAAAAATTGGGCCTTTGGTGGTGGTGGTGGTGGACGGTGTTGCCACAACACTGTAAGCCCTCACAGTTACTAACTTGTTTTCAAAATTGTCGCTCTATTTTTGTTTATAGCGCAAAAAATAAAAAACGCAGGGGTGATCAAATACCACCAAAAGAAAGCTCTATTTGTGGGAAAAAAAGGACGCCAATTTTGTTTTGGAGCCACGTCACACGACCGCGCAATTGTCAGTTAAAGCAACGCAGTGCCGAATCGCAAAAAGGGGCCTGGTTCTTTGGATGCCAATTGGTCCAGGGCTGAAGTGGTTAATTGCTTGAATTGGGAGCTCTGGTATATCCTCCCTGAATACTGCTTAAACCCATGTCGGTGCTCAAATCTTGCTGTTAGCTGGCTTCCTCCAGCATCCTGACCAGCTGTTCCTTGTTAAGTCCCCTGTAACTGAGGTGCAACTCTCTGGCTTTTCTTGAAGGTTAGTCGGCTTCCAATGTCATTATTCTGGCAAGTCTGTGTCCATGGTATGCTGGCTCTCATCAGCCATCTCAAGCTATCTTGTTCCACTGCTGCCAAGCAGCAGTGGCGGCTGGTGAAGTTTTAGGGAGGGAGGGTGCCAGACCCCGCCCTGCCTTTTTAACCCCTCCCACTTGGTGAAAATGGGCGTGGTTTCAGTGAAATAGTGGGTGTGGCTCTAAGGTGGTGTGGTAAGCATCTGAGATGAACGAGGGATGGAGGGAGAGAGGAATGAAAGGACAGCAGGTCCAGATCCTACACAACAATAGAAATATGTGTATTCTAGAAAGTTTAACAATCAGCAGATAAAGATACTCCAAACACCTGGTGTTAGCACTTCAATCATCCCGGCACCATGGTTGTTATGGTGACAGGATGATTGAAATGCATTATTTCTATTATTACATTGTAAATGTAATATGAAATGATTCAACTCACCATAATGCAGAATCAGTGGGAGCCCTGAGTGTGTCACCTGCCACCAGATGCCATCAGGCGTCCCCAGCAGAGTCCTTCCTTACATCAGGTGCCCTCAGTGGAGAACCTCCTTACATGCAGCCTGTGTCCCACCAAATGCAGCCAGCCTGCGTCCAACCAAATGCAGCCAGCCTGTGTGTAGAACATCTTATGTAGGATATGCCTTGAATTACATGTTGTACATAGCATGTCCTACACATAGCATGTTCTTCTACACATAACATGACATAAACATAACATGTCCTCCACATAACATGACGTAAACATAACATGACATAAACATGACATACACATAACATGACATACACATAGCACAACATACACCTAGCATGACCTATACATTGCGTGTCCTCCACATAACGTGTCCTACACATGACATACACATAACATGTCCCACATATAGCACATCCTGCACATAATGCCATCCACATAACATGTCCTACACATAATATGCCCTATGCCTACCATTTTTTACCCATAGCATATCCTCCACAAATCATGAGTTGCACAGCATGTCCTACATAGCATGCCCTGTACATAAAATGCCATATAACATGACATACACATAAAGCAGCCCAAACATATTTGTAGTCATGTGTAGGACATCATGCTGCAGACACCCACTCCTGGTCAGAGACAACACCTCGGATTGCAACCACTTGTTGATGTCATTATGGGATGGGGAGGGATTCTCATTAGGTGATCAGACAGTAGCTGGAAGGAAGGATGGCTTTAATTTGAGTGGGGTGCGTGGGGGAGGGGAGGAGGCCATTAGAGCAGCTGATAAAACTACTTACCTTCCCTGGCTGGCCAGCCTCATCATTCTGTGTGTCCTCTGTCCAGTATGTGTCCGCTGTTGGTGTGGATGGAGGGATCACTATGGAGGCTGGCATCCCAGATTCCAGTGCCCGGAGAGTCAGTCTGCTCCTCATACTTCCTGTTTCCTCTCTCTCACAGGTGCAATGGGATAGAGGAAACAGGAAGTGACATCAAACTCGGATGTCAATGAAACCGCCCGGCCGTAGTAATAGATACTACAAGCGCCGGGCGGAAGCTACTCGGTGCTTCGGAAAGCGCCGCAAGGCGGGATAAATGCCCGCAAATGAATCGCTGCTTCTGCAATCTTGTGATTGCATAAACGTGGCGCTTCACATTAGTGCACTGTGTCTGGCACCGAACTGTGTCTGGCGTCCGAACACAGTGCACTTATGGACGTTTCTTTGTATTTTATTTTTATTTTTAAAGGGCCAGTTTTAAAAAAAAAAATAAAATATTATTATTTTTTTTTAACATGTTTTTTTTGGTGACTGCCTGGAGGGGGCATGGACGCGCCTATGGACGCGCCGCCACTGCCAAGCAGTTTGTAATTAACTAGGAGTCAAGAGAAATAGCACACAGAGGCAAATCACACAGAACCGGACATGCAGGCATTTATTGGGGAACTTGGGTACACAGGAGGGGAGGCAATAGGGCACAGCACAGAGAAATAATCCACAGGGCAGCAGTGGAGCACAGCAGGGCTACCCCATCCATGAAGTAGTGACATGGCACAGCAAGTAAAAATTATTCTCAGGGCAGCAATACAGCACAGCAGCGGGTAAACAATCCATGGAGTGGCAATATGGCACAGGAAGGAGGGAAGAGTCCACAGGGCAGCAACATGGTACAGCAAGGGGCAACAATCCTCAAGGTGGTAAAATGTTGCAGCAAGGAGAAATAATACTGAAGGTAAAATTATCCTCAGGGCAGTGAGATGGCACAGCCAGGGTTTACAATCCACAGAGCGGCAATAGGTGCTTGAACCTTCCTGTATCACCCTATGTTGTGCCTAACATTGACGAGGTATGGTGATGCCTTAAAAGTTCCCTTCACTGGAATTAAGGGGCAAAGCCCAACCCTTGAAAAACAACACCACACCATAAACCCCCCTCCACCAAATGATTTGGACAAGTGCACAAAGCAAGGTCCATAAAGACATGGATGAGTGAGTTTGGGGTGGTGAAATTTGACTGGTCTGCACAGAGTCCTGACCTCCACCCGATAGAATACCTTTGGGATGAAATAGAGCAGAGACTGCAAGCCAGGTCTTCTTGTTCAACATCAGTGCCTCAGGATCTCACAAATGCGCTTCTGGAAGAATAGTCAAACATTCCCATAGACACACTCCTAAACCTTGTGGACAGACTTCGCAGAAGAGTTGAAGTTGTTATAGCTGCAAAGGGTGGGCCAACTCAATATTGAACCCTACAGACTTATGCCTCATACACACGGTCGGAAATTCCGACCACAAAATCTGTCGGATTTTGTCTGACGGATTTTGTCCGACACTGGTGTTGCATATACACGGTCGGACAAAGTTGTTGGAAAATCCGATCATTCTGAACGTGGTGACATTCGTTGCGTACGACGGGACTACGTAGAGGCTATTAGCCAAAAGGCTTTGGTCTCGTAATTTGATCTGAGAATGTGTGGCACTTTGTCCGTCGGAAATTCTCTACACAAGATCAGAAAAAGTCCAATCGGATTTTGTTGTCGGACATTTTCCGTCTGAATTTCCGACCGTGTGTACAGGGCATAAGACTGGGATGCCATTAAAGTTAATGTGTGTGTAAAGGCAGATGTCCCAATACTTTTTTCTGTATATACAGTATCTCACAAAAGTGAGTACATCCCTCACATTTTTTGTAAATATTTTATTATATTTTTCATGTGACAACACTAAAGAAATGACACTTTGCTACAATGTAAAGTAGTGAGTGTACATCTTGAATAACAGTGTCAATTTGCTGTCCCCTCAAAATAACTCAACACACAGCCATTAATGTCTAAACAGCTGGCAACAAAAGTGAGTACACCCCTAAGTGAAAATGTCCCAATGGGGCCCAATTAGCCATTTTCACTACTCGGTGTCAAGTGACTCATTAGTGTTACAAGGTCTCAGGTGTGAATGGGGAGCAGGTGTGCTAAATTTGGTGTTATCGCTCATACTCTCTCATACTGGTTACTGGAAGTTCAACATGGCACCTCCATGGCAAAGAACTCTCTGAGGATCTGAAAAAAGAATTGTTACTCTACATCAAGATGGCCTAGACTGTAAGAAGATTGCCAAGACCCTGAAACTGAGCTGCAGCACTGTGGCCAATAGGGATGAGCTTCAAGTTCGAGTTGAACTCATGTTCGACTCAAACATTGCCTGTTCGCCTGCTCAGCGAACAATTTGGGGTGTTCGCGGCAAATTCGAAAAGCCTCGAGCACCCTGTAAAAGTCTATGGGAGAAATCTCAAGTGCTAATTTTAAAAGCCTATATGCAAGTTATTGTCATAAAAAGTGTTTGGGGACCTTGGTCCTGCCCCAGGGGACATGTATCAATGCAAATTATTTTTTTAAAACGGACGTTTTTTCAGGAGCAGTGATTTTAATAATGCTTAAAGCGGTTCTACACTGTCAATGATGTTTTTTTTTTTTTTTTGTCTAATGTGCAGTAATGCGATTTGAATATTCATCACTCACTTGTTAGACTCTTGAATCTAAATGCTGCCGTTTTTCTTCTGCAATATGAAGTTATAAAACAAGATCATGCCGGCTTCCATCTTCCCTGTGGGCACCTGAAACCACACAGGCCCCTTTCTTCCGGGTTGCTGGCCCACAATTAGCAAGTTCCCGGACATCTTCCGAAATCTTGCGAGATTTCGGCACATCTGCCGACATCTCGCGAGATTTCGGAAGATGTGACCGAAATCTCGAGAGATTTCGGAAGATGTGACCGAAATCTCGCGAGATTTCGGAAGATGTGACCGAAATCTCGCGAGATTTCGGAAGATGTCCGCACTGTCTCCTGGGATCAATGACACCAGATCCCAGGAGACAGTACGGCCTGACGACGATCGACGCAGAGACCCCGCCCACCGCCGCAGAGACAGAAGACAGGAAGCCAGCGATTACAAGGTAAGTGAAGAAAAAAAAAAAAAAACACATTTCATTTAGTACTCTTTGCCTGATTTGGAAGGCAAAGAGATTTACTAAATGAAATGTGTGCAGAACCGCTTTAAAGTGAAACAATAAAAGTGTAATATTCCTTTAAATTTCGTACCTGGGGGGTGTCTATAGTATGCCTGTGAAGGGGCGCATGTTTCCCGTGCTTAAAACTGTCCCTGCACAAAGTGTCATTTTTGCAGGAAAAAAAGCTATTTAAAATCACTCGCTAATGAATTGCCGGCTCCCGTAACACAGAGAACAGTCATTCATTGAAAGTCATTGAAAGTCATTGATAAAAAAAAAAAAAAAAAAGTCATTGTTTAAAAAAAAAAAAAAAAAAATAAAAGCGTGGGGATTCCCCCAAATTCAATTACCAGGCCTGGCCTGCTATGGATATTAAGGGGGAACCCCGCTTCAAATTTAAAAAAAAATGACGTAGGGGTCCCCATAAATATCCATACCAGACCCTTAACCCCCCGCCCGCAGACCCCCACAACCAATCGCCAGGGTTGTGGGGACGAGGCCCTTGTCCCCGTCAACATGGGGACATGGTGCTTTGAGGGGTCACAGACCCCCAAAGCACCCTCCCAATGTTGAGGGCATGTGGCCTGGTACGGTTCAGGAGGGAGGGGGGGGGCGCTCTCGTCCCCCCCTCTTTTCCTGCGGCCTGTCAGGTTGCGTGCTCGGATAAGGGTCTGGTATGGATTTTGAGGGGGACCCCACGCCATTTTTTTTTGGCCGGTGTTCCCCTTAAAATCCATCCCAGACCTGAAGGGTCTGGGATGGATATTTAGGGGACCCCTACGTCATTTTTTTTTTTTTTGTGAAGCGGGGTTCCCCTTAATATCCATAGCAGACCTGAAGGGCCTTGTAATTGAATTTGGGGGAATCCCCACGCTTTTTTTTTTTTTTTTTTTATCAATGACTTTTTTTTTATCAATGACTTTCAATGAATGACTGTACTCTGTGTTACGCGAGCCGGAAATTCATTAGCCGCGAGTGATTTTAAATAGCTTTTTTTCCTGCAAAAATTACACTTTGTGCAGGGACAGTTCTAAGCGCGGGAAACATGCGCCCCTTCACAGGCATACTAAACACACCCCCAGGTACGAAATTTAAAGGAATATTACACTTTTATTGTTTCACATTAAGCATTATTAAAATCACTGCTCCTGAAAAAAAGGCCGTTTTAAAAAAAAAAATTTGCATTGACACATGTCCCCTGGGGCAGGACCCAGGTCCCCAAACACTTTTTATGACAATAACTTGCATATTAGCCTTTAAAATTAGCACTTTTGATTTTGAACGTTCGAGTCCCATAGACTTTAATAGGGTTCAAAAGTTCACACGAGCTTTAGGTCTGTTCGCAGGTTCTGGTGCGAACCGAACAGGGGGGTGTTCTGCTCATCCCTAGTGGCCAACACCATACAGCGGTTTAACAAGACAGGTTCCTCTCAGAACAGGCCTCACCATGGTCGACCAAAGAAGTTGCTCAGCATCATATCCAGAGGTTGTCTTTGGGAAATAGACGTATACTGCCAGCATTGCTGCAGAGTAGGGATGAGCTTTGAGTTTGAGTCGAACATGAGTTTGACACAAACATGGGCTGTTCGATCGTTTGATGAAGATCCCTCTTGTCTTCCTGTTGGAGCACAAGCTGCGTGGAATAATGGACAGGGCACTTGAGGCAGAACAGAGGGAAGAAGAGGAGGACTTCCTTACCTCTCAAGGTCCCCTTTATCCAGACAGTATTCCTGCAGGCCCGCCTATCAAACAGGAAGAGGAGGATTGTGTCAGCATGGAGATGGAGCCTAGCACTCAGTATCAGCAGCAGTCTTCAATGGATCGTTTTCAGTCCCCAGAAACCCATGGACTTTTACGTTGCGGGAAGGAGGTGGCTGCGGATTATGTCATCCTTCATGACCCAGAGTACTCCGGACCGAATGCCTCAGCAAACCTACGCTGCATGGCCTCCCTGATCCTGCAAAGCCTGCGAAAGGACCCTTGGATTTATGGTATCAAGGAGAGGGATCAGTACTGGCTGGCAACCCTTCTTGATCCACGTTATAAGGGTAAGGTTGCTGAACTTATCCAGCCTTCATCTTCGCAGAGGGAGCAGAGAATGAAACATCTTCGGGAGGCCTTGCAGAAAGGTTTGTGCAATGCATTTCCAGAGCCTGGGAGGTTACACTTTCCTGGTCCTCCTGGACAACGTGTTGCTGAGGCTTTGGTCAGTCACAGAAGGAGCGGTGGAGAAGGTGGCCGTCTGACCGATGTGTTCAGACAATTTTTTAGTCTGCAGCCCCAAGGTCTTAATGGTTCCAGCAACCATTGCCAGCGTCTGATTTACATGGTGCAGGAATACCTTGGGGCAAGATCAGACTTGGAGACCTTTCCAAACGAAAATTCACTGGGTTACTGGGTCTTGAGGATGGATCACTGGCCAGAGCTTGCACAGTATGCAATTGAGCTACTGGCCTGTCCTGCATCCAGCGTTCTATCTGAACGCACATTCAATGCTGCTGAAGGCTTAGTAACCGATCACAGAGTGCGCCTGTCCACAGACTCGGTTGATCGGCTCACCTTCATAAAAATGAATCAGTCTTGGATCACCAGCTACCAAGCACCTGATGCTGATGTAACCAATTAATTTTTTTATGAATGTGAGATCCCTTGAAGACTGCCTATGCTGATGCTGAGTGACTATCCTGTTATGCTGAGTGACTATCCTATTCCTCCTCAATGTTCAAGTTGATAGCTTCTAAGAACATTTTTGGTTCTGGGCACCAGCACCAGTGCCTAAAGCCCAATTTTTCTGCCCCTGCTTAACAGGGCGTGTAAATTACAATTTTTGCTGTAATATTTTGCAGCGTGGCCACCCAGTAAAAAGCACCAGTTAGTATGTGGGCAACTCGGCGGTCGTTGCGGAGACACTGCAGCATGTAATCACTCATGTGTGCCAGGCTGCCCAGAGGCAATGAAAAGCTGTCCTCTGTGGGAGGTGTATCGTCTGTGTCCTCTGTATCCCCCCAGCCACACACCTGTGATGGCCATGGTCTGGGTGCCACCCTGCTGTGAACATGGTTCCTCCTCCTCATCCTCCACCTCGTCATCCTCCAGAACTGTGCCCTTGCCGGACAATTGTGTACCTGGCGTTTATTGGTGCAGGAACCCACCCTCGGAGCCACTTGTGAATGACTGCCCTGAAAGCCCTGGAAATGATCCCTCTTCCTCCTCCTCCTGTGCCACATCCTCTTTCATCATCGCCCAAAGCGTTTTTTCAAGGAGGCATAGAACTGGGATAGTAACGCTGAGAACGGCGTCATCGGCACTGGCTATGTTGGTGGAGTACTCGAAACAGCTCAACAAGGCACACAGGTCTCGCATGGAGGCCCAGTTATTGGTGGTGAAGTGGTGCTGTTCCGCAGAGAGACTCACGTGTGCGTGCTGCAGCTGAAACTCCACTATCGCCTGCTGCTGCTTGCACAGTCTGGCCAGCATGTGCAAGGTGGAGTTCCACCTTGTGGGCACGTCACATATGAGGCGGTGAGCGGGAAGGCCGAAGTTACGCTGCAGCGCTGACAGGCGAGCAGCAGCAGGGTGAGAATGCCGAAAGTGCGCACAGACGGCCCACACTTTCTGCAGCAGCTCTGGCATATCGGGGGAATTTTTAAGGAACCTCTGCACCACCAAATTCAGCACATGCACCAGGCAAGGGATGTGTGTCAAACTGGCTAGGCCCAGAGCTGCTACGAGATTTCGCCTATTATCGCACACCACCAGGCCTAGCTTGAGGCTCACTGCCACCAACCACTCATCGGTCTGTTGTTCCATGTCCCTCCACAACTCAGTGTGGGGTTTTTCCCCCAAGCAGGAAAGTTTTAAAACTACCTGCTGTCGTTTAGCCCTGGCTGTGCTGAAGTTGGTGGTGAAGGTGTTACGCTGACCGGATGAGGAGGCGGTAGAGGATGAGGAAGCAGAGGAGTTAGCAACAGGAGGCAAACTGAAGCGCCCTGCAATCCTTGGTGGTGGAAGGACATGCGCCAAACTGCTATCCGCCTCAGGCCCAGCCGCCACTGCATTTACCCAGTGTGCCGTTAGGGACATATAACATCCCTGACCGTGCTTACTGGTCCATGTATCCGTAGTTAGGTGGACATTGCCACAGATGGCGTTGCGCAGTGCACACCTGATTTTGTCCCCCACTTGGTTGTGCAGGAAAGGGATGGCTCACCAGGAAAAGCAGTGACAGCTGGGCACGATGTACTGTGGGACAGTCAATGACATGAGGCTTTTAAAACTCTGCGTCTCCACCAGACGGAATGACAGCATCAAAGGCCAGGAATTTTGAAATCCTGGCATTTAGGGTCAGGGATCGCAGGTTGGTAGGGGGGTACTTCCTCTTCTGCACCAGTGTTTGGGAGATAGAGAGCTGAACGCTTCCATGGGACATTGTGGAGATGGTTGGTGACCCAGGTGGTAGTGTTGCTGGCAGATCCTCTGTTTGCGGGGTGGCAGGTGCCACTGTCACTACAGAGGTGGATGAAGAGGCTGAGACTGCAGCAGAAGAGGAAGCAGGAGGAGCCAGAGTCCTTCCTTGGTTTCTGAGGTGTCTACTCCACTGCATCTCGTGCTTTGCACTTAGATGCCTGGTCATGCAGGTTGTGCTCAGGTTGAGAACGTTTATGCTTCACTTCAGGCTCTGATTGCACAGCATGCAAACCACTCATGTCTTGTCATCAGCACATTGTCTGAAGAACTGCCATGCTAGGGAACTCCTTGGACCTGGCTTTGGTGTGCTCGGTCCCTTGCTGCTTTGGGCAGTAGCAGGCGTACTGTCTAGGGGATGGACGCTCCGCTTTTGAACCCTGCTCCCTCTTCTGCTGTGCTGGGGATTCTGTGCGATCACCGCCTCTTCCTCCGAACTACACAGGTCACCTGCATGATGTTGATTCCATGTGGTGTCGAGGACCTCATTGTCCTCCACATCATCTTCCACCCAGTCTTCACCCCTGCCCTCCTTGTCGGTCTGCACAATTGCGAAAGCAGCAGCAGTTGGCACCTGTTTTTCTTCATCATCCGAGACGTGCTGCGATGGTCCTCCCATGTACTCATCTTGAAACATAAGTGGTTGGGCATTGGTGCACTCAATCTCTTTC
This sequence comes from Lithobates sylvaticus, assembly GCA_028564925.1. Lineage (NCBI taxonomy): Eukaryota > Metazoa > Chordata > Amphibia > Anura > Ranidae > Lithobates > Lithobates sylvaticus. The sequence continues at coordinate 772,039,665 of CM053026.1, read as the reverse complement.
ACTTCTTGGGCAGGGTTAGGTTGATGGCCCTGGGAAACCCTGCTAACAGAGTCATCAAAAAGCAGAAGAGACTGCTGCATGATTTGGGACTCAGACTGCTTGGCTAATTTGCAACGGGGTGAGGTGAAAGACTGATGGACATCGGCTGCAGGTGCCAACTCTGATCTTTCAGCAGGAAACTGGTTGGGATACAATGTGAAGGAACTGGAGGCACTGTCAGCAACCCAATCTACTGGAAAATGGAAAAGGATAAACCGCGCTTAGTGAGAGTGGGAAGGGGGAAGGGGAAGGAAGGGGTTTTTAAAAAAAAAAAAAAAAATAATATATAAAAAAATAATAATAAAATAAAAATAAAAAATAAATTGGGAAAGACCCTAACCCAAGGAAAAGGCTGCTGCTAGAAAGTGGGATACTCACACCAGAAGGCAAATGGAAAATACATAAAGCTGCGCCAATTTAAACAAAAAATAAAAACAGTAAACCCAAGAAAAAAAATCAGTACAAGATTATTTGCAATAAGAAATAAAATAAAAAATATATATATACTGTCCCGTCAAAAACAACCAAGAAGGTTTGCATGAAACAATTTGAACAGTCTATGATTTGATAGTCCAGTTTTCCTAACATCAAAAAGATGGAATTGGCGTGTAGCTGATTCAAACAGGAAAAAAGACACCTCAGTGACAGTTCTAAAATCTTCACGCTGTGACATGCAAAAGATGTATAGTAGTAACCCGGCCACCTATTAGATTGGAGGCTTACCAAATGGCTTTATGTTTAAGCCTCAAACACAAAATCCTGTAGTTGTCCCCGTGGGCGAGCGATGTTAGGAACAATCAGTCCGGGACGGATCACTTAAATGGAGGGGGAGAGGGACCAACACACCATCCGTTCCTAATATGAATCTCCAGGCAGTTCCCACTAGTTTCCTCCAATTACAGAAAAACAAATGGGGCCGCCCATAGCGTGATACTGTATGCAACTTTTATTTCGTAAAAGGTTAAAAGCACTTACATAAAATAGTAGAAAACGAGCATATTCTAAAACACTGCCGGCCGGTCAGTGTAAACCCGTCCCCTGTTGTAGGCGGTCTGCGTGGTGGCGTAGCTGCGTGCCTTCCCATACGACGTTTCGTCAGATGTGACGTTTTCAATGGGGAACGGGCAACGCAGCGACGCACCACCTCTAAATAGCCGACCTCCCCCTGAATTGCATGAGGTCAGAACCGGCGCCGCCATCTTACTTATGGGAAAGGATACCATAACCCGGATGGCTAAAAGCGCCTATTGGAAAAATACAATTTGAATTGAATTACTAAAGGCTTGGTCTGGTTTATCCACACTTTAACCTATTGTTGGACATGTCAGAACAACACCCCAAAAGGATATAGAAGAACCGCAGGAAAGTCCCAATAGATATCCGTCTGTCTTATAATGTGCCAAAAAAGAAAAAGGGGTTAAAGTGCAATAGAATGTTTTGATCTAGAACGTGGTCAAACGTGATATGTAATTAAATAAGCTGCCCGCAAAGGAAGCTCATTAGTGAAAAAATATAAAAATATGTTAAAAAGCATGATGTATTTATCTACAAATACTGGAAAAGATATTTTAATCCAAAAAATTATAACTATGTGTTTCTTCGTGAAAAAGAAAAAATAGATAATTAGGTGGTATTAATATTAGAAAGGTTACTTACAAAAAAGAGGAAAGCTTAATAAGTAAATAAATTTCCGTGAAGGTGTGCGAAACATAATTTGTTTACTTATATATAAATATAAATGGGGAGGTGGCAGATGTGAGAGAAAAAATGGAAAATACAAATTTCTTCGTGCATGAAAGGAAAAAGGGGAAAAACATAGGCAAGGGGAAGTATTCAATTTGCCAATAAATAATTAAATCATTAGATATAAATGTCATCCCCAATTTGGTGTAAATAGTATGCCATTTAAGGCAAGCAAAATACCTGAATATGGTTTTGGGTTTAATTAAAATATAAGGGTCTAAAAAACTCTATATGGAAATTCTCCATCATGGAAAGTAATCTATAAAATCTCCATGCATCTCAGGAGGAGTTTACATATATAATAAAATAAACATGAAACATATAAACATCAAAAACACGTCTCATGCATAACTATAAAGGTTTAAAAATTCATTGAAATTAGATGAACTAATAAACTTATAAACATAAGCGCAGCCAAATGTAGGACCCCTTAGGGGTCATTTTAAGAATTGTCAATAAAGGCGTTTATATCGGTGTCTATATTCAACCCATAGGGCGTGTATGACTTCAAACGGTGGATCCAGGACATTTCAAGCTTTGAGACTTCCCTAACTAGAGAGCTTCCTCGCCAGTGCGGTTTATATTTGTCAATCCCAAAAAATAAAGTTTTAGAGGGATTCTTGCTATGTGCCAGGAGGTAATGTTTGGATACTGAGTGTTTGGGGAAACCAGTTAAAATATTGGAAATATGTTCCCCCAAACGCACATGCAAGGGGCGCTTAGTGCGCCCCACATATTGAAGGCCACAAGGGCATTGTAACATATATACCACCCCTTTGGAAGAACAAGTGATGCAGGGTTTTATAGTGTGGCTCTCCCCAGTGGCCGTGCAGATAAAAGAAGTCGTGCGTCTCTCAACATCTCTGTTGAGAGAACATACTCTGCATCGTCCGCATTTGTAGTATCCTGAAAGTTGGTCAAAGAAACCACTAGCGTTTCTCGGGGGATCTATGGCATTAACCGCGATCTGGTTCCTCAGTGATGGTAAACCCCTAAAAATCACCTGGGGTCTTTCAGGTAATAAGTCTTTCAGAACAGTATCGCTTTTTACTATATGCCAATGCTTATAGATTAAGTGTTTGATACCCCTATGCTGTGATGAGTATGAAGTTATGAAGGGAACTCCGCTCGCAAAAGCATCCCTTCTTTGTGGCCCCCTTTCTGTCAACAGGACTGATCTATCAAGATCCTTTACTTCATTCAAAGTTTTTGTCAGGTCATCCATTTTATACCCTTTTTCAACAAAACGTTCGATCAGTATATTAGACTGTGTCAAAAATTCTTCCTGCTTAGTGCAATTCCGTTTGAGTCTAATAAATTGGCTCTTGGGGACCGAACTTAACCATGGGGAATGATGACAACTTTTTATAGGAATAAATGAGTTCCTATCTGTAGTTTTGAAATGGGTAGAGGTTATGAATTTATCGTTTTCTATTGAGATGTTAAGATCCAGAAAATGGATGGTTTCCTGATGCATGACATATGTTAACTCAATCCCCCTGGTATTGTTATTGAGGGATTGTATAAAGGTTTGAAGTTCATTGACCTGGCCATCCCAAAGGAGGAGGATGTCATCAATATATCTAGCCCATAAAACAAGATGGGGTATGTTCTGGGCATAGATGACATCCTCCTCCCACTGGGCCATGAAAAGGTTGGCCAAACTGGGGGCATATTTAGCCCCCATAGCCACACCAACTATCTGTAGGTAAAACTGATTGTTAAACCAGAAGTAGTTGTGTGTGGCCGCATATTTCAAAAGAGACATAATGAAAATCACTTGTTCGTCAGGGAGGTTGGACTCCTGACTTAAGTATTTCTGTACCGCTCTAAAACCCAACTCATGAGGGATGATGGTGTATAAAGAGGTGACGTCCGCCGTCACCATCCAAGTGCCTGGCTTAACTGTGATATTGTTCAACATATTAATGACCTGCCTGGAGTCCTTGATAAAGGATGGCATCTTGGCAACAAGAGGTTGCAAATAAGAATCAATGTACTTGCCCACCCGGGACGTGACAGAGTCAATCCCACTGACTATGGGGCGTCCGGGTGGGCAAGTGGGGTTCTTATGCACCTTGGGCAGGTAATAAAGAACTGGAGTCCTTGGGGCTCTTGGAATAAAGTATAGAGCCTCTTTCTTATTTAAAATCCCTGTATTTTGACCTACTTGGACTAATTTCTCCAGATCTTTAACAAATTTAACTTTCGGGTCAGAGGGCAGTTTTGTGTATGTGGTCTCATCATCTGCAATCCTATGCATTTCTGTGAGGTAAGTATCCCTATCCAACACAACAATACCCCCCAACCCAATCTACTATCGCCTGTACTTGGCCTGGCCTCAAAATTCGTAGAGCCGCATTAGGCCCGACCAAATACCGCTGCAGGCTCTGTCGCCTATTTTCACCTGAGGAAGGTGCTTCACTTGTGCGTGTAGCTGGCACAGATCGAGCACGTCCTCTCCCTGCAACAGGAGCTCCACCAGCAGCACCACGACCGGGGCCACGTCCCTTCTTTGACGTTCTCCTCATATTTTTCAAATTTAGGATTTGAACAGTATCTAAAGGGTGTATCTCACACATAAAGATATGCAGAAAACAAACCAAAAAAATTTTTTTTTTGCACTAATTTTTTTTTTGAATAGCAGAATAGAAGAATAGTATCTAAAGTGTGTATCTCACAGGTACAGATATGCAGAAAACGCATCAAAACATTTTTTTTGCCAAAAATATATATTTTTTGGAATAGCAGAATAGAACAACAGTATCTAAAGGGTGTATCTCACAGTAACATGTGCAGTGCTGGTGCACTGAGCTTGCATAAAATGCCCGCCGACGCCAACCTAACTAACAGATGGATAAAAGTTATCTTTTCTCTGGCACTGGGCTCAGGGCAGGGTAAAAAGATTGTGCACTGCACCCACACAACAAAATCAAGGTAGATCGCTGAGTAATTAGATTTCTGAATCAGGACTCCTATCTAATTCTCTGCCTCAAAGCAGCAGCAGCCACCTTTCCCTACACTATCTAAAGCAGAGTGACGTGCTGTGCTATGTGCCTCTAGCTTATATAGAGGCTGGGTCACATGCTGCACTGGCCAATCACAGCCATGCCATTAGTAGGCATGGCCGTGATGGCTTCTAAGGCACACGAGTTAAACGAATGTTGATTGGCTGCCCTGCAGCTTTTTAAAATGTGCCATTACATTGCCGAACACCAAACTCAAACCCAAACATACAGTAAATTGTTCAGGCTCGTCTCCGGGTACCAAAACCCCAAAAGTCCTGTATGAACCCGAACTTTACAGTTCGGGTTCACTCAACCCTATCTGTGAGGCTTTTCAGTGTTGTGTCACCACCACAGCCTAAGGCCCAATTTTTCTGCCCCTGTTTAACAGGGGAATGTAATTACAATTGTTGATCTAATATTTCACAGCAGAGCTCATTCCTGCGCTCAACAACAGAATCTGTGAGGGGTTACAGTGTTGTGGCACCACCACAACTGCCTAAGACCCAATTTGTCTGCCCCTGTTTAACAGGGGAATGTAATTACAATTTCTGATCTAATATTTCACAGCAGGGCCCGTTCCTGCACCCACCGAGTAACTGTGAGGGCTTACAGTGTTTGAGCCTTTGGTGGTGGTGGTGTTGCCACAACACTGTAAGCCCTCATAGTTACTCTTGGTGGGCGCTGGAACGGGCCCTACTGTGAAATATTATATAAAAAAAATTGTAATTACATGCCCCTGTTGAAAGGTAAGAAAAATTGGGCCTTTGGTGTGGTGCCACTTTTATCTGCCCCTGTTTAACAGTGGCGCGTAATTACAATTTTTGATCTAATATTTCACAGCAGGGCCCGTTCCTGCGCCCACCAAGAGTAACTGTGAGGGCTTACAGTGTTCTGGTACCACCAACACCTAGGGCCCAAATTTCTAGAGAGTATACAGGGCAGGCTGTATAGTATATATAGGCGGTCCCCTACTTTCAAACATCTGACTTACAAATGACTCATACTTACAAATGGAGGGAGACAACAGGATGTGAGAGGAAATCTACCCCTAGGAAGGGAAATTCTCTCCTGTAAGAGTTAATATGGGAAACACGTGTCTCCACTGATCCTTTATCCCCAATCCTTGTTTCCGTAAAAAAAAAAACTAATTTTCTAAATCCAATTGTCATTGGGAAAGAAAGTGAGGTGAAATCTTCTGAACAGGGGCACAGACGGCAAAACAAATGTTACAGGGGTGACGATAACCCTTCCCTATGTTATCCAAAAAGCTTAAAAATAGATTTTTTTGGCTGGAGCTACACTCAAAAAATGTACCTGTTCCAAATTACAAACAGATTCAACTTAAGAACAAACCTACAGTCCCTATCTTGTTTGTAACTCGGGGACCGCCTGTATACTGCTGTTCAGAGTATATAGGGCCTGGGGGCCCCACGCCTTTTCTTTTTTTAATTTGGGTGCAGGGTTTCCCTTAATATCCATGCAAGACCCAAAGGGCCTGGTAATGGGCGTGGGGGTTACCCATGCCGTTTTTCTCAATAATTTTCATCCATATTGCCAGGACCCGACGTTACATTACAGCCGCAAGCAGTTTTAAATGACTTTTATTCCTTTAGAAATTTCATTTTGTGCAGGGACTGTTCTAAACATGGGAAACACGCACCACTTTACAGGCATACTATAGACACCCCCCAGGTACGATATTTAAAGGAATATTTCCCTTTTATCATTGCTCCCGGAAAAACAGCCGTTTTTAATACTTTCTTTTACATTGATACATGTCCCCTGGGGCAGGACCCGCATCCCCAAACCCTTTTTAGGACAATAACTTGCATATTAGACTATAATAGGCATATTCGCACTTTTGATTTCTCATGTTCGAGTCCCATAGACTTTACTGGTGTTCGGATGTTCGCGTAAACTTTCGGTCCGTTCGCATGTTCTGAATGTGAACCAAACCGGGGAGTTTTCGGTGCCAAGCATGTCTCCAGACCTAAACCCTATTAAGCATCTGTGGGGCATCCTCAAAAGGAAGGTGGAAAAGCGCAAGGTCTCTAACATCCACCAGCTCCGTGACGTCTTCATGGAGGAGTGGAAGAGGACACCAGTGACAACCTGTGAAGCTCTGGTGAACTTCATGCCCAAGAGGGTTAAGGCAGTGCTGGAAAATAATGGTGGCCACACAAAATATTGACACTTTGGGCCCAATTTGGACATTTTCACTTACGGGTGTACTAACTTTTGTTGCCAGCGGTTTAGACATTAATGGCTGTGTGTTGAGTTATTTTGAGGGGACAGCAAATTTACACTGTTATACAAGCTGTACACTCACTACATTACATTGTAGCAAAATGTAATTTCTTCAGGGTTGTCACATGAAAAGATAGAATAAAAATATTTACAAAAATGTGAGGGGTGTACTCATTTTTGTGAGATACTGTGTTACAGTCTGTGTATATATATATTGGGAAGTACCGCATATACTCGAGTATAGGCCGACCCGAATATAAGCCGAGGCACCTTATTTTACCACAAAAAAATGGGAAAACTTATTGACACTAGTATAAGCCTAGGGTGAGAAATGCGCAGCTACTGTAATTGAAAAAGAGGGTCAACAATGCCCATTTGTAGCCTCACTGTGCACATTTGCAGCCATAGGTCCCCTGAACTTCAAACTTGGTAGTTAAGGGTTCCTAGATGCCCCCTAGCTGCAGCCAAAGGGTCCCGAAAAAAATGTGCTGAAAAACTCGGCTTATACTCGAGTATATACGGTATATCCTGAAAATGAATAGACTTTATTAGATCAGTTACACTGTCTGATATAGGATTTATATTTTCAGATTGAAATTACTATTTTTCCGTTCTTTGTTCTGTAGTGTAAGTCAGTCTCAGCCGATGTGTATACAGTTCCGGTGATTGCATCTACTTCTGCCTTGACTGGGAGGATCTCCTGTGTGCCATGAAATGTTCTCCGGTCTTCTATGTCTGTTTCCTGACGATAATCCTCATTCCCATTACATCCTATGGAGGAACATTGACCCGGAGATCAGCATCTGCTTGTAGACTTGATAGGACAAAGCCAAGGTTTGAGTATGAATATTACCAGAAGGGAGATTTCATCATTGGAGGATTAATCTCTTCTCACTTGTACAGCGAATTCACTACAAATATTAAAGAAGTAAGAATTGGTTTGGATGGTTCTAAATCCTTTTCCTTTTGTAATGTGTAAGTTTCCATTTATCATCTCACTCTCTCTGTAGATAAATATAACGTTTTGTCTTCATTATAACCGTATTCTTTTATGAAAATGTACAAAATGTACCTGCTGATGTTTTATATATTGTCTCCTTATTAGAATCCAGTCTTTGTTTCTCCAATATACATTTAATACATGGGGCTTCCATAATATTGTGTCTTCGGCCCATGCTGGGATTTCTGATAAATAGTCATGTCATGTCCTTATTGACCAGTGGTTCTCAACCTCTCTAGTGTCATGACCCCTTGATAAAATTTCCCTAGTTGTGGGGACCCCTAACAGTAAAATTATTTTCGTAGTGTGGGTTGTCAGCACCCAAGGCAAGACAAGTAATTTGCACCCCTAACCCACGGACATTTAGCGCTCCCTGAGTCCCAGTATTAAAACCCCTTATGGTACATTTTAGGATGTACCTCTCTCTCTTTTTCGTTCCCTTTTCTCTCTCTCTATCCTAATTTCTTGTTTTTTTCTTACCATCCCTCTCTGTTTTATCTTGTTCTCTTATTCTTTCCCTCCCTTTTTCTTTGTTCCTCTCCCTCTTTTCCTCTCCCTTCCATGTATTCTCTATTTTTATTCCTTCTCTTACTCCTTGGTGGGGGGAATGGGATGAGTGGCAGTGCTGGTGGGGAGTTCTGATCAGCCAACTTAGGAGATCTTGATCAAGGTCATCTGCTGATCTGAGAACTGTAGTGGGGACTTTTAATGGCAACTATAATCACAGGTAGTGTTACTCACGGTGTCTCCGGTTTCACTGTGTCTCCGACTTTGTTGTGTCTCCTATTCCAAAATCAGGAGATAGGGTCTCCACTAGCTCCTCTCACATTACATTCCTCACCAGTCAGCTGACCTCTAGTCTCTCCCCCCCCAGCTATGCCGTGAACTGAAATGGTGGCTGCGAAGAGGCTGAGTGGGCAGCCGTGGGCTCCAGGTACAGCCCAGCTGGGCGGCCAAAGGCTCCAGGGACAGCCCTGCTGGGCGGCCGCAAATAAAACTGGGAGAGCAGTGCGTGCTTCAAGAACAGCCCAGGATTCGGTGACCCCTGGCAAGTCATCAATCGACCCCCAGGTTGAGAACCACTGTTATAGACGGATTCTGCAGATGGTTCCAACTCTCTAACATGAATATAAGCCGAGGCACCTAATTTTACCACAAAAAAATTGCAAAACTTATTGACTCCAGTATAAGCCTAGGGTGAGAAATGCACAGCTACTGTAAGTGGAGAAACGGTCAACAATACCCATTTTCAGCCTCACTGTGTCCATTTGCAGCCATTGGTCCCACCGAACTTCAAGCTCGGTAGTTAAGGGTTCCTAGATGCCCCCTAGCTGCAGCCAAAATTTGGGGTCTCTAGACTCAAAGGGTCCCGAAATGACATTGCTGCAGATGGACACAGTTGACCAATTTGGGGCCCTGTATCTCAGGGCCACTTGGTGCTAGGAACCCCAAATTTGTATAAGGGTTCCTAGATGCCCCCTAGCTGCAGCCAAAATTTTGGGTTTCTGGACCCAAAGGGTCCCGAAATGACATTGCTGCAGATGGACACAGTTGACAGACTTTGGGGCCCCTGTATCTCGGTAACACTTAGTGCTAGGAACCCCTTTGGGTATGTTGTAGTGCTAGTTGGGTTTGCACACCAAATTTGGGGTTCCTAGCACTAAGTGGCCTCGAGATACGGGGCCCCAAATTCGGTTCGGAAAATGTCAAGCACTTTTCTGCAGCAGAGAATGACATTTTCCGAACCGATTTTGGGGCCCCGTATCTCGGGGCCACTCGGTGCTAGGAACCCCAGCTTTGGAATTGTTGTAGTGCTAGCTCCACTGGGTTTGCACACCAAATGGGGGTCCTAGCACCAAGTGGCCCCGAGATACAGGGCCACAAAGTTGGTTCGGAAAATGTCATTTTCTGCAGCAGAAAAATGCTTGACTCCAGTATAAGCCGAGGCGGGCATTTTCAGCACAAAAAAATGTGCTGAAAAACTCGGCTTATACTCGAGTATATACAGTATATGAATTCAGGTGGAAAACAGTTGATTTTAAGTCACTTGATTATTATTCGCTGTTTTTCACCGACGATCTCTATAGATCTATTGTGGACCAAAGCAATTTATATGCTGGTCAATTAATCGCCGCTAATCCCCAGCTGACCCTTGCCAGAGATTGGAGACCAATTACGGTCTCCGAATTTAAGACCTTCCTGGGCCTAACCCTCCTACTAAAAAGAGTGAGTTGCGGTCATATTGGTCCACTGACCCAATTCTCCATATGCCCGTTTTCTCTGCCTCCATGACCAGGACATGATACGAGCAGATCCTGCGGATCATGCATTTCTTTTTTTTTCAATTACAGTTTTTTTCACAGCGGTACCACTGTGCTAGGATCTTAAAGCTTGTCTCTTGTATTCTTATGCTAAATGAAGATTCAAACATGTTGTGTAATATCTTGTTCCGTTGCTCCTCTGAGAAAACCCGGTTTACCTCCATCTGCCACCTCCTAAAGAAGGGCAACCGGAAGTCCTCAGGGGGTGCACCCAACAATGCACTCATTTTGGAAAGAGTTTGGTACAGTATACCACTCCCAGTGAAATATTCCTCAAACTTTGTTAGCGTTTGCTCATATCTATTGGTAAAATCAAAGTATCAAGGAAATGTCTCAACTGCCCTGCCCTTCAAAAATCCATTTAGTAAGGTGTGCAACCTGTTATCATCTCCTGTATTGTAGGCCAGGTTCCTGTTCTCACAAACTGAAAATCTGGAAAAAGTCCCTGGTCTATCAACCTACCAAAAGGTCCCTTTTTCAAACCCGGTCCAAACTGAGGGTTCCCCAAAATGGGGAAAAAGGGTGAATTTATTGTCGATAATTTACCTTTAGAGAAAAGCCTGTGTCCCATCCGTAGAGTAGGTCCTATCAGAGGGTGCGTCTTCAAGCTATTCGGGAGGTCCCTAAAACACCAAGCAGCTTGTTGCAGTAAAACACTGCTCTGAGCCTGTTCTAGGTCGGGCCACATTTTCCATACCCTATGTCGACTCCAGTCGATCAAACGGCTCAGCAAAGCTGCCTGATAATATTTATATAAATCCGGCACCACCAGTCCTCCATATCGTTTGAGTAGAGACAGCAAGGATCTCCTGATTCTTGGATGTTTATTTGCCCATATGAATCTGATAAAAAGAGAGTATTTGTTTAAAAAAGTATTTGGGTATGGCAATGGGCAATGTCTGAAATAAATACAGGAATTTCGGTAGAATATTCATTTTAATAACATTACACCTCCCAAACCAGGAATTAAACCCCCTCTGCCATCCCTCCAAAAGAGTCTGTACTCTGGCTAGTAATGGTGGAAAATGAAGCCTATATATCTGTGAGAGATCCACCGGGATAAAAGTTCCCAGGTAATTCAGTGCTTGGTCTGTCCATTTAAATGTATAATTACAAGTGAGATGGACGTGCTGACGTAGCGCGGCGTCAGCACGGAGGGAGGAGCTTGGGCCAGAGGGCCGAGGAGGACGGAGGCGCAGCATAGCTAGGGAGGACGCGGGACCGCTCCGGGGAAGAGACGAAGCGGATGCCTGCCCGCCGTCTCGCACCCCCGGGGGAAGCAGTTTAGGACATGCGGGTTCCCTCGCATGGGGAAAGAACGGCATAACCGGCGGCCCTAAACAGCGGCAATAGGGACGTTCGGCCCCGGCTCTCCCCCCCACCACCCTGCTCCAAAAAACGAAGCCTAAACAAACGTGGTCAGCGCCGCCGGAACGACCCCCCGACCGTGAGTATTCATCTCTCCCCCACTGGAACCTGGCCTGCATGGAGGTAAGAGTAAAACTGCCTGTTTGATTGCGATGCTGAAGATATGTTCAGGACTCCATAAATGTGCCGGGACGGCGTGCAGTTTCTTTCTTTTTTCCTCCCCCCTTGAGTCCCTTATCTGAAGGATGGTTGGATCTGGCCCTCTGTTTATCTACCGTGCTTGAGGGCCCTCGCTCTCCCCTTCCCTCCTACCTTTTCTGGGGCACCACCTTTCCTCCCCCCCGTCCGCAAGAGGTGACAGGTGGGTCATAGCCTAATTCGAACCCCATAACAAGAGGGGAGCAGCAGCTGGTGTTTGGTGCACCCCCCGGTCATTAAGGGCATATACGGCAGAGTGAAAACATACAGGTGCTTATATACAAATAGCACCAGGCAGACCTCGGCGTGCACTAGGCTCCAGAGCTGACACTCATCCCAATAAAGCGACCTGGTCCCCTCCCCCCCTTAAAAGCCGCTTGGATATGACCGGAGCCCCATAAGGATTTTCTAAAGTATTATAGATACACAAGGGGGCCTATGGGCTTCAAAAATTCATAACTATAGTAAAACCTTGGGCATCATAGTCCTAAATGGTGGAAAATTGTCTGAAATGAGAGCCTTTGAATCCGCCACACAGACACTACACACATTAGAAGCTGCAATATAGATTTTAAGTGTGATTCTGATCGGAGCCCAGGAAGTCTTATTTCAATCATCCTACAAAGTTGCACAACGGAATGGAAGGGAGATTTTGATTGGTGCCTAGGAAGATCAATTACCACACACTTAAAGTTGTATTATGGAATGAAAGTGAGATGTTGATTGGTGTCTAGGAAGATCGATTATCACATATTAAAGGCTGCACCACGGAATGAAAGTGAGATTCTGATTGGTGGCTAGGAAGATATATCCCCAAGCACCAAATGCTGCACTATGGAATGAAAGTGTGATTGCGTTAGGCACCTATGAAGACTCATTGGACAATGTGACTTAGCCGGACGATAGATGTATGAATAAGATACCTCAGATTTCGTTTAAACCCTAGGGTGTTTTATTTCTCTCCTTTTCTTCTTTTTTAAACCATGGTCAAACTAGAAAACCTCACATTTTTATGTTGCCCATACCCTCAAGATCAGTGACCCCTTGTAATACATTGCAACTAGATACCGCTTCTATCAGTAGAGCTACGGGTTGGGACATTGAAAAGGCGTAAATCGTTTATTGCTGAAGATAACGGGTAGGAAGGGTGAATAAATCCCCCCATTAAACATAACAGCTTCAGCCATTGCGTACGTGTAGTGTGCCCCACCCAGAGATCTTATAAGCGGAAAAGGTCCCCCCCAGTGTATGGCAAAATTGACTGTACACTAGAGGGACTCTAGAGGGACACCTAGAAGGAAGCCCCGGATCCTAAAGCGCAGGGGGACATAAGCAACGAATAACATCTCCAAGAAGTCCGGATAGGATTCTGAGAGACAGAAAAGGCCGCCCGACTAGAGATCATATAGAACCCAAAGGGGCAACTAACTGGGCGACGGGGAGGCACAGAGAGGGGCTTAGTTTGTACACCCCAGACGACCCTGGCACAGACCTTGTACCCAAAAAAAAACCCTAAATCACCAAGGAGTAAAGAACAGCCTGCAAGGACCTCAGCAAGGGCAGGAGGTGGAAAAGGGCCCAGGAGGCCCAGGGATATAACAAGACTGGGGAAGAGAATCAGACCCAATAAGAAAGCCAATATGAGTAAAGACCCAGCCAAACAGCCTAAGAAAGCAACCTCCAAAGGCAGCAAAGGGGAGACAAGCACAATTAAAGAGTCTGTACTCTGGCTAGTAATGGTGGAAAATGAAGCCTATATATCTGTGAGAGATCCACCGGCATAAAAGTTCCCAGGTAATTCAGTGCTTGGTCTGTCCATTTAAATGTATAATTAGACTTCAATACTTTCAAGTTTCAACACCTCTTTGGAAATCACAACCCCCATTGCTTCAGATTTTGAAAAATGTATCTTAAAATTTGATTAGAAGCCATATATATCCATTTCTAGAAGAAGGTTAGGAAGGGATACTATCGGGTTGGTCAATGTATACAGCATATCATCCGCATAGGCTGAAATTTTATACTCTGTTCCTCCGACCGACAAACCCCTAATATCTGAATTCAATAGGATCTTACTCAGTAAAGGCTCTACAGACAATGCAAATAGGATTGTGGATAATGGACACCCCTGCCTAGTCCCGTTCGATACCTTAAAAAGTGGGGACAAGACTCCATTCACCTTAACTTGAGCAGTTGGTTGGGTATAAATACTCGAGATCAATCGAACCATGTTATTTCCCAACCCTGCGTGTCTTAGGACCGAAAACATAAATTGCCAACTAATACGGTCAAAAGCCTTCTCTCCATCTGTTCCTAGAAATACACATGGAGTTTGGGCTATATTTGCTACATGAATCAAATTCAAAGTCTTGATCATATTATCTTGTGCTTCCCGCATCTGCGCAAACCCTATCTGGTCTTTATGGACCAGGGAGGGTATATGCTGTTGAAGCCGCATCGCCAGAATCTTAGAAAAAAGCTTCAAATACGTATTTAAAAGAGATAACTGTCTGTAACTCCCGCACTGCGATGGATCCTTACCTTCCTTGGGTAAAATCGTGATTAAAGCTTTCATGGTATGGAAGGAGCTTGTATCTCCTAATCCATTATAGATTTTTACAAGATAGGGTCCTAATATAGAAAAAAGGTTTATAGTATTGAATGGAAAAGCCATCTGGGCCTGGGGTCTTTCCTCTATTGTGATCAGCCTTTCCAGTTTCTGTCTTACAGATGGCGCCAAACTAGGCATTCCCGAGGTTACTAAGTACTCATTTATCGCAGTCTGGTTCTGAGAACTTGACTGTAAGTTATACAAAGATGAGTAGAAATCTCCAAACCGCTGTGCTATCTTTCTAGGTAACATACGTTTTCCAGCCTTCCGCTCCTATAATCATCGGTACCTACGTCTTCAGTTGTTGTTCCCTCAGAGAGCTAGCAAGTTGTTTCCCACACTTATCGCCATATTCATAATTCTGTTTCCTTCCTGCCTGTATTGCCCTCTTGGCTGTATACAAGAGTAAATCTGTGGTCTGTCTACGCGCCGACATAAGGTCCCTTTCCAAAACTGGGTTAGGGTTCTGCTTGTGCAAGGTTTCTAGACAAAAGATATCTGCTAATAAGGATGTTAACTTTGCTTCTCTTTCCCTTTTAATCCTTGCCACATGTTTTATTAATACTCCCCTTATCACCGCTTTATGGGCCTCCCAGATCACACCTGGATCACAATCTGGCGTATTATTGGTCTGAAAGTACCAAGTTGCTTCTCTATGGACATCTTCCAAAACAAAAGTGTCCTGCAGGAGACTTTCATTAAGCTTCCAAGTCGTCGGACCAGGGAGTTGGGTATCCAAGAGGTTGTATTTCCGAAAAATTGGTGCATGGTCAGACCAAGTAATTCTTCCAATTCCCACTTCCTTTACTGCATGCAATTGGTTATGTGGAATAAAATAGTAATCAATGCGGGAATATGTTTTATGTGGGGCAGAGTAGAAAGAGTAATCCCTCTCACCTGAGTGAAACAATCGGCATACATCCACTAGCCTTGCTCCTTGTAGTAAATGTGAGGTCCGCTTCTGGGTACCTGGTGGTGCCACCGAGACCCCAGTGGAAGTATCCTCACGGGGAGCCAGGGGGATATTCAGATCACCCCCCAGAATGAACTGGGCTTCCTGAAATCCCAAAAGTTTATCTAAAAATTTCCTAAAGAATACATCCTGTTGTGTATTAGGGGCAAAAAAAGAGGCCAGGGTCACCCCTGACCCCCCAATTTTACCTTTTAGAAGCAGGTATTGTCCCCCGGCATCCAGTAGGGAGTTCGTACAAGACCATGGAATCCTACCGGAAATCAAGTTAGATAGTCCCCCCTTCTTAGCTACAGGATTAGTAGCATGATATTCGGTCGGAAAAAATCTGTTTCTAAGAAAGGGGAGACTATTTTCCCTAAAATGCATTTCCTGAACAAATGCTATAACCCCCCCCCCCCCGGCTCGTTTTGGTCCTGAAGGAGTATGCGTCACTTTTCAGGGGTATTTAACCCTTTAGCATTAATTGGCATTATTGACAATGTGTCCATTTCTAATCAACAAAAGCGAGGTTACACCCCGGATTCTGAAGTGGGAGAGAAGGGGGGACACGAGAGGGGGAGAGAGAGACAGAGAGAAACAACCCCCCCCCCCCCCCCCCGAAAAAAAAAAAACTTTAAAACCCTACCCACCTAAAACCTCTTGAAGAGGGTGCACTTCTGCTTCCCCTCCCCAAAGGTATACAAAGCAAACTAGCTTTAAGCACTCCTTCTCCCCCTACCCTCAATGAGTGCTAGCCTACTGGGGGAATTGGTTGCCCGTGTTCCAGAGAGGGGAGTCCTAGACACCCCCCCCAGCTCCTCATATCCGCACCTTAGTGCATGCTTATATCGATACAGAATCATATATTTTTCTAGCCGCAAGGACGCTTATCCATTACTTGCCCCTAAATATAATTCATATATTCTTCAAAATATATTCTTCAAAAAAAGAAAGGAAAAATTCCAGAGAGAAACCCCCCCTAACAAAAATATATATTATGGGGTATATAGGGTATAATACGGTGTGGTAACTCCCCACTCCCCTCAAAATCTCTATATCCATACACATCCATCTAAAAAAAATATATATATATATATGTATATCGTATACAGAGTACAAAAAAAAAAACACAAAACAACCCCCCCCCTCCCTATATATATTCAACATGACACTAACATGACACTAACATATCACTAATACTCTCTATTAGCAACTCCTGGCCACCCTCTTCTACTCCAATTGATACCACCTTCCGCCCTCTTAGCCCTCCCCCCCTGCCGGGTCATCAACACCACCTTGTGTATACCTATATAGGTATATAAGTGTAAATTCTTATATTATTCTATTATTGTAATTGTAATTTATTGTGCTGCTCTTGTGCTATTGTGATAATGTGTTTGTGTCCCTTTCTTGTGTCCATGTGTCCTTGTGATGACCTAGTGCCATCTTTGTGTTACTACTTCCCTCTTTACTCCCTATGTCAATTTCTTAAAAAAAAAAAAGAGAGGAAAGGGGAAGAGGCAGGTAAACCCCAATCTCCTCCCTTATCTCCTGTGTATACCGTGTGTCTCCCAACCTTATATCAAAAGCAAACCAAAAAAAAGGGGGGAAACCCCCAAAAAAACAAAAGCACACCAAAAAAAAAAGAAAAGAAAAATGTGTATTCATATGTGTATGTATATATATATATATATACAGTGCCTTGCGAAAGTATTCGGCCCCCTTGAACTTTTCAACCTTTTGCCACATTTCAGGCTTCAAACATAAAGATATAAAATTACATTTTTTTGTGAAGAATCACCAACAAGTGGGACACAATTGTGAAGTGGAACGAAATCTATTGGATATTTTAAACTTTTTTAGCAAATAAAAAACTGAAAAGTGGTGCGTGCAAAATTATTCGGCCCCTTTACTTTCAGTGCAGAAAACTCACTCCAGAAGTTCAGCGAGGATCTCTGAATGATCCAATGTTGTCCTAAATGACTGATGGTGATAAAGAGAATCCACCTGTGTGTAATCAAGTCTCTGTATAAATGCACCATCTCTGTGATAGTCTCAGGGTTCTGTTGAAAGCGCAGAGAGCATCATGAAGACCAAGGAACACACCAGGCAGGTCCATAATACTGTTGTGGAGAAGTTTAAAGCCGGATTTGGATACAAAAAGATTTCCCAAGCTTTAAAACATCCCAAGGAGCACTGTGCAAGCGATCATTTTGAAATGGAAGGAGTATCAGACCACTGCAAATCTACCAAGACCTGGCTGTCCCTCTAAACTTTCAGCTCAGACAAGGAGAAGACTGATCAGAGATGCAGCCAAGAGGCCCATGATCACTCTGGATGAACTGCAGAGAACTACAGCTGAGGTGGGAGAGTCTGTCCATAGGGCAACAATCAGTCGTACACTGCACAAATCTGGCCTTTATGGAAGAGTGGCAAGAAGAAAGCCATTTCTCAAAGATATCCATAAAAAGTCTCGTCTAAAGTTTGCCACAAGCCACCTGGGAGACACACCATGATGAAACCAAAATCAAATTTTTTGCCCACAATGCAAAACAATATGTTTGGCGTAAAAGCAACACAGCTCATCACCCTCAACACACCATCCCCACTGTCAAACATGGTGGTGGTAGCATCATGGTTTGGGCCTGCTTTTCTTCAGCAGGGACAGGGAAGATGGTTAAAATTGAGGGGAAGATGGATGCAGCCAAATACAGGACCATTCTGGATGAAAACCTGTTGGAGTCTGCAAAAGACCTGAAAGTGGGACGGAGATTTATCTTCCAAAAAGACAATGATCCCAAACATACAGCAAAATCTACAAAGGAATGGTTCACAAATAAACGTATCCAGGTGTTAGAATGGCCAAGTCAAAGTCCAGACCTGAATCCAATCGAGAATCTGTGGAAAGAGCTGAAAACTGCTGTTCACAAACGCTCTCCATCCAACCTCACTGAGCTCGAGCTGTTTTGCAAGGAAGAATGGGCAAGAATTTCAGTCTCTCGATGTGAAAAACTGATAGAGACATACCCCAAGCGACTTGCAGCTGTAATTTTGCACGCCCCACTTTTCATTTTTTTATTAGTTATAAAAGTTTCAAAAATCCAATAGATTTCGTTCCACTTCAAAATTGTGTCCCACTTGTTGGTGATTCTTCACAAAAAAATTTAAATTTTATATCTTTACGTTTGAAGCCTGAAATGTGGCAAAAGGTTGAAAAGTTCAAGGGGGCCGAATACTTTCACAAGGCACTGTATGTGCATATATATCCTGCAGAGGAAGAGGGGAGGACAATACCAATCTCTCCCACCCCCTACCTCCCCACCCCTCCCCATGCACCCCTCTACCCCTAAACCCCCTTTACCCCAACGATATGTTCCGCCCCAGTCTTGTACCTATTTTGGTACTGGACGCAACAGAGCTCTGCGCTGCAATGTGGCTCTTAATAAGTCAGGTAAGATCTTCAACTGTGTCCCATTAAAGTCTATTGTTCCCGCCTCCCAGGCTTTTCCCAAAATGGCCTCCCTATGTGCAAAATAATATAGGCGACAAACCACATGGCGGGGCGAATAATTTCCTTAGACTTAGGGCCCAGCGCTCTGTTAACTTTATCAAGCTCAAAATTTAAGGGCATAGCGTCTTTTAATGTTTTTTGAAAAATAGACTTTACCATGTCCTGAAGATTTTCCTGGCCCAATGCCTCTGGGATCTCTCATAAACACAGGTTGTTGTGATGGTTTAGATCCTCAAGGTCCTCCAACTGTAACTGTAAAGCCACCAAGGTCTCTATTTGGGTTCGGATGTCTCTCTCCAGCACACTGACCCGTTGTTCCAGACTTCGAGATATACTCTCACCATCGGTCAGGCGATACTCTCACTGGGCTGCAGCATCATGTCTGCCTGGCCGCCCTCACTTCCTGATTCCAGTCCTGCTCCCTGTATCAGGGGAAAATAGCAATGTATCTCTGGCTGTAGTTCTCCCTCTCTGGCCGCTTTAGCTGCCTGGGCTGCTCTGCGGGCGGTTTTAGTTTCCCGCTGTCTCCCCGGGTTCATACCGTTAAAGTATCTCTGGGATATCACTGAAGTCCTGCTGGAGTACCGATAAAGTACCGCTGACGTCTCGGTCTGTCTCACTCGGAGCTAGGGAGATGCCGGGAACTCGTGTGTCTCACACCCTCATCCAGACATGCGCAGACCACGCCACCGGTTATCCCCAGCTGACCCTTGCCAGAGATTGGAGACCTAATATGGTCTCCAAATTTAACACCTTCCGGGGCCTATCCCTCCTCATGGGCAAAACTAAAAAGAGTGAGTTGCGGTCATATTGGTCCACTGACCCAATTCACCATATGCCCATTTTCTCGGCCTCCATGACCAGGACACGATACGAGAAGATCTTGCGGTTCATGCATTTCAACAATAATGAACTCTGTCGTCCTCCGGGTGACCCTGAATTTGATCAGCTGTACAAAATTTGGCCCCACAAAAGTTGTCTGCGTTGATGAGTCCCTGATTAAGTTTTCTGGCTGCTTGCCATTCAAACAGTATCTTCCCAGCAAGCGTGCCAGATATGGGGTCAAGATATAAGCTCTGTGACAGGGCCACAGGCTATACATATAGTTTTATGGTTTACGAGGGAAGAGATAGTTACGTAGAGCCGGAGAACTGCCCAGACTACATAGGGAGCGCTGGTAAGATTGTGTGGTACTTGGTGTCACCCTTATTCAGAAAGGGGTACGTATGTGGACAATTATTACACAAGCGTGCCACTTTTTAGTCACTTGTTTGATCATCAAATTGGCGCATGTGGCACCATGCGATCTAATCACCGGGGGCTTACCCCAGCGGCCTGTAGATTTCCATCTTAGGCTGAGGGAGAGAGCCTGCTTGAGATGTAATAATTTGCTCGCTGTGAAGTGGAGGGAAAATAAGAATGTTTTTGTTCTTTCCTCCTAATATAAGCTTAATATGGGAGGGGTGGACCTCAACGACCAGTTGTTGGCGCCATACCTAATTGCCCGTAAGGCCAGACACTGGTATAAAAAAGTGTCTGTATACTTATTTCAATTGGCTTTGCTGAACGCTCATGTGCTTCAGGACGAACTGGATCCTTCCTTAAATTCCAGGAAGAGATCATCAGAGCCCTTCTGTTTCCATACGGTGCTCTGGCCCAACTTCCCAACGCAAATGCAGTAATGCCGCGTACACACGATCGGACTATCCGGCGGACTAGGTCTGATGGACTAAAGTCCGCTGGACAATCCGACCGTGTGTGGGCTCCGGCGGACTTAGAAAGAAGTTTTGACTCAAAATTATCCGCCGGACTCGGCAGTCCGGCAGACAATCCACCCGTCTGTGTGCTAGTCCGCCGGATTTTTAAAATGAACGGACTTGCCCACACACGGAGTAAAGTCCGTTCATTTTGAACGTGACTGCAGGTAGACGGGACTAGCGAATTAAGCCAATGTGGTCGCCTCTATCGGCGAGATTGACACCTTGCTAGCCCCATCGCCTGGTATGGATTTAAAGGGGAAGCCCTACGCTGAAAAAACTGCATGGGGGTCCCCCCCAAAGTCCATATCAGACCCTTATCCGAGCATGCAGCCCGGCCGTTCAGGAAAGGGGGTGGGGACGAGCGAGCGCCCCCTCCTGAGCCATACCAGGCCGCATGCCCTCAACATGGGGGGGTGCTTTGGGGAAAGGGGGGCCCATGTTGATGAGGACAAGGGCCTCTTCCCTACAACCCTGGCCGTTGGTTGTCGGGATCTGCGGGCGGGGGGGCTTATCGGAATCTGGGAGCCCCCTTCAATAAGGGGGCCCCCAGATCCCAGGCCCCCCACTCTGTGTGAATGAGTATGGGGTACCATGTACCCCTACCCATTCACCTATGGGAAAAAAAAGTGTACATAAAAAACACAACACAGGTTTTTAAAATACTTTATTAGACAGCTCCGGGGGTCTTCTCTTCTTCCGTCTTCAGGGGTCTTCTCGCCGGACTCCTCCGCTATCTTCTGCTCTTTTACTAGCTTTTTTACTAGCGGAGGAGCCCGGCTTTCTCCTTCGTCGCCGCTGCTGTCCGGGGGTCTTCTTCCGACTTCGGGGGTCTTGTGCCGCTCTTCGGTTCTTCTTGCCGGGCCTCCGCTTTCTTCTTCTAGCTCTTTTACTAGCGTTGGCCTTCTGTCGCTGTCGCTGTCGCCGCCGCCTTCTGCTTCTTCTCCTTCTTCCTTCATCCGATGTTGACACGATGCACTCTCTGGCCTTAATGGCAGGAACACGTTGTGCGGCAACTTATATAGGGACAAGGGGCGGGTCACAGTCCCGGAGGATGCTGGTTATCTGATAATACCCACTCTTCAGATCCAGAACACTGAACCATTTAGCTCCAGATAAGCATTGCAGGGCCTCTTCTATGAGAGGGGTTGTGTACTGATCTGGAATAGTTCTCTGATTCAGAGTTTGATAGTCCGTTGGAAAAATCTTGGATGGTTTTTCCAAGGGAATTCCGCTCAAGCTTGGCTTGCACACACACGGTCACACAAAAGTTTGCTGAACTTTCGACCGTCAAGAACGCAGTGACGTACAACACTACGACGAGCCGAGAAAATTAAGTTCAATGCTTCCGAGCATGCGTCAAATTGTTTCCGAGCATGCGTAGGAATTTTGCGTGTCGGAATTTCTACAGATGATCGGAATTTCAGAACATGATATCAAACTTTTGCTGGCGGAAATTCGGGCAGCAAAAGTCCGATGGAGCATACACACGGTCACATTTTCCGACGACGAAAAGCTCTCATCGATCTTTTGCTGACCGAAAATTCCAATCGTGTGTACATGTCATTAGGGACCCATTTTTCTTCCTCACAACCACAATAGGCAAGGCATAAGGGCTCCTGGATTCCCTAATAACCCCCGACTTCTTCAGTTCAGCCAACTGCTCTCGAAGGTCTTCCAGATCACACAGAGGGATTTGTCTAGCTCTTTCTCGGAAAGGCTTATTTTGACTTAATTGAATTCGGTGTTGGGCACTCCTGGCACAGCCCACATCAAAGTGATTCTTGGAAAACATTTTCTCCCATCGAGCTACTTGAGCTTTGATCCTCTTTTTCCATCTGGGGGACATATTTGGGCACTGGACAGTGGTCTCTCTTCCATTTTCCTTCTGGGTAAATGTGTCCCCTGTCACTGGGGTAGACATGTGTGATTAGTTTTGAAAATTGTACGAATTTACAAATCCGTAGTATGAATTTTTTCGAATACGAATTCCGTACGGAATACGAAATTCCGTTTACGAATTTCGTCGCCGAATTTATTCGAATCCAACTACCAAGTATCGAATTTCAACTAATATGAAAGAAATTATTATAGCGGATATAACGAATGATTCAAATGAATTCGAATGAATTCGAATGGATTCGAATGATTCGAATGACAAAGTGTCATTTTTGCAGGAAAAATTCAGTTTACGAATTTCAGCTCCAAATTATTCGAATCCAACTACCAATATCGAATTTCAACTAATTCGAAAGAAATTATTATAGCGGATATAACAAATGAATTTGAAAGAATTCGAATGATTCGAATGACAAAGTGTCATTTTTGCAGGAAAAAAAAGCTATTTAAAGCGGAGCAAGACCCGTTTTTAAAACCTGTAATAAAAAAAAATACTCACCTTCCTCGATCCGAAACGGCAGGTTTTTTTTTTTTTTTTTACTTACCTTTAGTTGTTCTTCTTCTTTGCATCCATCGCTTCCTGGTTCCTGGTCCCTCGGATATGGGCGGGGATATTACGGCTATTACGTAATATCCCCTAGCCCGCACTGTCTCCCAGGAGTCAGTGCGGCGGCCTGGCCCGAGATAGTGCGAGACTTGAAACCGAACGTGACGTCATCACGACAGTCACGCTCGGTCTCTGCTATCACAACGGGGCGGGACTTTCGTCACCGCCGCCGTTGTGATGGCAACAGGAGCTGCTGACGGCGCTCCTGTGAACGTTGTACTGCGCATGCGCGAGATTATAAAGAGAGGCGTGAATGAAATCCAGGAAGACAATGCCCTGGAGTATTCACATGCCCACAATCAAGATGGGGATGAAGCCGGAAATAGATATAAAGTTTTTTTTTTACATAAAAGACGAACGGACAAAGTCACACAGACAGGACAGGTGAGCTAATGCTTTGCAAATTATTTTATTAAGCAATCCCCATTTTAAAAAAAACGTCAGGGGCAGTGTAGCTCCGCTTTAAAATCACTCGCGGCTATTGCTGGCAAATGAATTGTCGGTTCCGTAACACAGAGAACAGTCATTCATTGATATAAAAAAAAAAAAGCGTGGGGGTCCCCCCAAATTCAATAACCAGGCTATTCAGGTCTGGTATGGATATTAAGGGGGACCCCAGCCAAAAAAAATAAATGGCGTGGGGTCCCCCCTAAATATCCATACCAGACCCTTCAGGTCTGGGTTGGATTTTAAGGGGAAACCCAGCCAAAAAAAAAAGGCGTGGGGTCCCCCTCAAAATCCATACCAGACCCTTTATCCGAGCACGCAACCTGGCAGGCCGCAGGAATAGAGGGGGGACGAGAGCACCCCCCCTCCTGCCTGAACTGTACCAGGCCACATGCCCTCAACATTGGGAGGGTGCTTTAGGGGTCTGATACCGTATATACTCGAGTATTAGCTGAGTTTTTCAGCACATTTTTTTGTGCTGAAAGTGCCCCCCCTCGGCTTATACTCGAGTCAAGCACTTTTCTGCAGCAAAAAAAAAAAATTCCGACCCGACTTTGGGGCCCAGATGGGGTTCCTAGCACTAAGTGGCCCCGAGATACAGGGCCCCAAACTCGGTTCGGAAAATGTCATTCTCTGCTGCAGAAAAGTGCTTGACATTTTCTGACCCGACTTTGGGACCCCATATCTCGGGGCCACTTGGTGCTAGAAACCCCAAATTTGGTATTCAAACCCAATGGAACTAGCACTACAACATATCCAAGATGGGGTTTCTAGCACCAAGTGACCCCTAGATACAGGGCCCCAAATTCGGTCAACTGTGTCCATCTGCAGCAATGTCATTTCGGGACCCTTTGGCTGCAGGTAGGGGGCATTTAGGAACCATTAACTACCAAGTTTGAAGTTTGGGGGACCTATGGCTGCAAATGGGCACAGTGAGGCATGCAAATGGGCACAGTGAGGCTGCAAATGGGCATTGTTGACCCTCTTTTCCACTTACAGTAGCTGCGCATTTCTCACCCTAGGCTTATACTCGAGTCAATAAGTTTTCCCAGTTGTTTGTGGTAAAATTAGGTGCCTCGGCTTATACTCAAGTATATACAGTAATTTCTTTGCCTATTTACCAAGTGTATACTCTTGTTATGCAGTGTTTGTTTGCCCTTTTCCAATATGGTTGCTAGGCTCTCTCTCTCACCAAGGATGAGGTCATCAAGAAGAGCAGAGAATGGCAAGGGGTTTTGTGGGCAAGTGGGTGGAGAGAGAGACATGTGGAGAAGGGAACAGGAATTCCTGCTAAGCGAGAAAGACTGTAATGCCGTGGACACATGAGCCGATTTTCCGTTGGAAAAATCTTGGATGGTTTTTCCGACGGAATTCCGCTCAAGCTTCGCTTGCATACACAAGGTCACACAAAAGTTCTCTGAACTTTCGACCATCAAGAACGCGGTAAAGTATAAAACTATGACGAGCCAAGAAAATGAAGTTCAATGCTTCCGAGCATGCGTCAAATTGTTTCCCAGCATGCGTACAAATTTTGCACGTCGGAATTGCTACAGACGATCAGAATTCCTACAGACGATCGGAATTTCCGATATAAACTTTTTCCGTCGGAAAAATTGAGATGCGCAGATGGGTTCAGTGTTAGGACAGATGAGAAGGTCATTCAGTAGTGAGACAGAAGAGCATGGGGATATGGCGGTGGAGCAGAGTTGCAGGGAGGTACAATGGTGGGGCAGATGAGAAAATGGGTACATTGATGGGGCAGATGAGCAGGGGGGTTACAGTGGTGGGAGCAAATGGGTACAGGGGTGGGGAAGATGTGCAGAGGAGAAAGGAGGTACATGGGTGGAACACATGAGCAGGGGGTTACAGTGGTGGGGCAGAAGAGAAAAAGGGTTACAGTGGTGGGGCAGATGAGCAGATAATAGTGAAAAAGGAAAGAAAAACTGCGCTGTCTTATAAAGATATTGAAAAATGTATGTATGCTAGCGGTCTGCACAACAGGTAACTGTGATGAGTGAATAAAATTTAAGTATAGAAAAGTGCGGCGCTCATAGAGCACGAAAATAACAATCGATGTCTAAAAGTGATGATACTAAATAGTGATACAGTATCCAAAAATAAAAATTATAATATAAATGTGTGTCACTAAAAATAGTAAACAAACGAATATGATAAATCAAATGGATTGTGAATCAAAGGATCATATATATGAAAAGAGTTGGTAGGCCTCCTAATCACATAATCGCATAGATCACATATACAATAAGTATGACAGTAGAAAAATCTTAAATATATATCACCATATAAACAAAACCATATAGCAATGTGTGTTACAAATAGTGATCTAAGCAAAAAAACACCACCTAATAGTGACATAAATTCAACATTGGTGCGTTGAGAAATATATAACAGGTGACTTGGTGCAAGTTGTCTGTTGTAGTCCACCACCTCTTAGGAATGTGCTTACCAGATAGCGTGAACTCAGATAGGCTTACGCCGTATGAGTCACAAAAGACAGTTGGTGTCACTACACCCGTAGGAGCATCTACTTGGGGATGGTGCCAAACGACAAAATCCTTCACTGGATATATCCAAAGAACTCTCAGGAGGGAGGGATGATGGATGTTATACCACTGGTAGTACTCAAATTAGTGGGACCGATAAAGAGAGAAATGGAGCCACATAGTGTAATACCATAGGGGATTTATTTTGACAAAGCATATAAAAAAATGGGTACTCACATTTAAAACGACATGTAAAAGCATATAGTGGTCTACTGGCAATGCAGTGGTAACAGCTAACCGAGTCCCGACGCGTTTCGCCTCATACAGGCATCATTTGGGGGTGCTGGTCCACTGCGTATATATAGGATGGGGGTACCTGAATTAGGGCCAGACTGCCATCACCTGTGTGGTCGTGCTGAAATGACACTTCCGGTATCTGCAAACATGGCGTCTATGGCTTGTGTGTCAAGCCTCCTTTTGGTATACACACTAAAGGTGTTTACAAGCATGGCCCCAGAGGCTTGAGTATCAAGCCTCGTTTTGATAACAGAGGAAGGTCAATAATAAAGAAAGCACTTCCGTGTTTCAGCAGACATGGTGCCCAAAACTTATGTGTCCAACATCTGAAAAGTGATAAGGGGGGGTTATCAGCAATGTTAGTGACTACAAGGTACCAAGTGGATGGTCTGGCGCTAAACAGATATTTACATTAAAATCAGAGTAAGTGTATCCCGGGTCAAATACTAAAAAGTATGACCGCGGGCTTCTAAAAGATGGCGTCAAAAGGCAAAGGGTATCTGGAAGTGACATACGTACCGCTCCCAAACGGAAGCAGCACGCTCCAAAACACTGCAGCCTCAAAGCCTCAATATCGGGCCGGAAGTGATGTACACACCGCTCTTAGGCGGAAGCTTGAAACGTTCTGGATTTTCGAGTGGCAAACCTACCAGCCATGGGGCCTAAACGTCGATTGGGATATTAATTCCTTTTTGAATAAAGCCTGAGTTTTTTATATATATGTTACACTGAATGGTCATTGCCATGTTTTTTGACATGGTAATGGATGCATTCCGTGTTCCAATATAACCATTTCTATTTTTTATATTTATTATATTATTTTTACTTTCTTTTTTGGTCTCCGCATCCTACATCAGTTTAAATATAAATCTAAATATGGAATAGGAAATATATTATATGTTTTGTCCTCATATCGATATAAATTTATATAATATTTTCTTTGTTTATATATTTAAATGGTTGTCATATGGAGGTACCTGCATGGGTCAGTTTTCCATCACGTTAGATTGAGTCAGTGGGACAACATACAGTATCAACCTTTTACAATTTTATACATTAATGATAGCGATTATTGGTGAATATATATTCACCATGTTCACCATTATTTACTATCATTGTTTTTAAATCTTTTGGGGATTCTCCTATAAATAAAAATATGTTTAATTTCTTTTTTACACATTTATATATATATATTTATTTACAGAATATTTGGCCTTTATCTCCAATTTTTTTGTTTTTAAATTCTAATATGAAAATGTATCACGCCGGTTGTACATTTGCTGCTTTAGTGTATAATAAGCGGCCATTATACATTATTTCCGGCTTGATGTTGAGGCTTGGATGGCACAGCGGTCTACAGTGTACTATTTCCGCCTTTTTCTCTTACGTTCACCGACTGACACAGCTCCTCTCTTAGACCATTGGGTTGTTATGCTACCTTCAGGAGAAGACTAGGCATTACATGTTAACATGTGATAATAAAACTAGAACTTTCTAGTTCCGCCCAAGGGGCGGTCCCTTAGGTAACAACCCCACAGCATGCTACTGCAGCCTCAGTTTTATTTTGCCTAGTGAAGGAGAAAGACCTAGGAACCCTGATGGGCCCATCGGTCTGTCTGTTTCTGCAGAAGCTTGGTTTTTGCGCAAGATGATAGATCCTGTGATCTGCTATCAACAGCCGGCTGGGTGACAGGCTGGATACCCTTATCTTTGTAGTCTCCCCAGTCCGGCCATCGAGCGTGTGCAGGTCGCAGCTACGGCTCGGCAGGCCACGACGAAACCTCAGCTCCAGAGGTGGTCGGTGAGCTTTTATGCTCCGGGGCATACATATGACCGGGCTACTGATGTCTGCGTCACAGTATGCCGGGCCAGCAGCTACCCTGTACTGATCAGTGAGTAGTTCTGCAATGGAATGTCTCCCAGCTCTTCAGGACTGGTAAGTACAGCTCTCCCTGCCTCGGTGGGGCTGAGCAGCTGGGCATTCCCTGGGAGGTCGATTCGGGGGTCCCTCACCTCCTTCTCTTCTCTCCCTGTCCCTATCCTTCCTCTCCCCCCTTCCCTGTGGGGGATGCTGCATGGGCTGCTGAGCGGTGTGTGTCATAGACAGGGGCTCCCCAGGGGGCTCTCACCTGGGGTGGGGACTGCGCTGGGTAGCTGTGCCCTGGTTGTCTGTAGGTCTCTCCCCTGGGTGTCTGGAGGCTGTGTCTGCTGATCGCTGTAGCGCTGTTAACCGCCATTTCTCTGCCTGTTGTTTCACTGTCTTTCATTGCATACAGTGTTCGGCGGCCATTTTTGGTGTGACCAGGGAGCAGCATGCTCTGTCTCCATTTTACTGTAGTCCAGTGGCCATTTTCCCTGTGATTGTGTCCTTTATACTGGATGCTCGGCGGCCATTTTCTTGAAGCCTGAACACGTTTTTGATCAGTGTCAGTGCCATTCAGAGCAGCTCTGCACAGCGCGGTGTGGTCTCCTATGCATCTGGGAGCAGACACAGGATACAGGCACTATTAGCTGGACGGCGCAGAACCAGTCAGGGTGGTGAGTCCTGCGGGAAAGAGCCCCTCAGCCAGCAGCAGTTAGGAGGGTGGGACCATCACTGTCCTAAGTCCCCAACAGGTGGCAGACAGGGTAGGGTCAGCTTGGCTTCAGAAACTGGTGTTTCTTCCCCCAAAATCCAGGCAATTGCAACCGTTTCACCTGCAGACAGTGCAGTGCCTCTGGACGCCTTGTCGGCGGTCCTCAATTCGTTCGTTGCCAAGATGGAGGCGGTGCGTGGGCGCAAAGGTGGTAAACGGCCCCTGCCCCCCTTGTCCTCCGGGGAGAGCTCTGACGCAGACTCTGGCCCTGCTGAGGCTGGTGACCCCTGTTCTGTCGTTTCAGATGACGCTGACCAGGACCGATCGGACAGTGAGGATGAGTCCCTGTCCGGGTCCGTGCGCGACAAAGCGCTTGTTGGAGCACTTATCACAGCTGTGCATGATACCCTGAAGATTCAGGAGCCAGCAGATCCCTCTGCTGATGTAGCGGTCCCTTTTGGGTCCCATAAGCCAGCCCATTCACCTAGGGTGTTCCCGTATCTGACTTATTTTGATGAGTTCATTTACAAGGAATGGGGGTGACCGCAGCGGACCTTTTCGGTCCCCAAATACATGGCGGTGTGTTACCCCTTTGAGGAGAGCCTTCTCAAAAAATGGTCGGCTCCTCCGGTCGTGGACCCCCCAGTTTCCGGGTTAAACAAAGTAACCACAATCCCGGTAGAGGGGACTCCTGCCTTTTTAAGGATCCCACGGACAGGAAGGCCGAGGCAGTGGCTCGTTCCTTGTTTACGGCTGTGGGGTCAGCAATGCGACCAGTACTGGCATCCGCACTTGTGTCTCAGACACTCACTGAGTGGGCAAAACTTTTGCACCGCGAATTGGGAGAGCAACAGGCTTCTCCTGTCTGCGTGGAACTAGCAGACCAATTAGTGCAAGGCCTTAAGTACATTTTTGTGACGCGGCCCTGGATACTCTCACTCTGTTATCCAGGGCTTTAGTGTCAGCAGTGGTGCTGAGGTGCCTGATTTGGCTAAAATGCTGGTCTGCTGACCAGGCATCTATAAAAGCCCTGACGGATCTTCCCTTCCTTGGCGACCAGCTCTTTGGAGCCTCATTAGATGACATTATTGAAAATGCCACAGGTGGTAAGAGTACACTACTCCCACAGGCCAGGAAGGCTAAGGAGCAACGCCGTAGGCAAGGGCCCTCATTTTCCGCTCACAACAGGCTTTTTCGTCCGCCCGGGGCTTCGGCTAAGCATCCCCAGCCTGAGAGGACGACCTCTGAATGACAAAAGCGTCCCTGGAACCGCAAGCCTAACAAGCCTGCGAGCAAAAGCGCTACCGCATGAAGGTTTGCCCCTGCCTGCAACGCGGGTGGGAGGTCGCCTTCGGGAGTTGCAGCCCGGTGGGTCTCTCGGCTGTCTGACCAATGGGTCTGCGATCTGATTTCCTCAGGCTACAAGATAGAGTTCCTCTCTTGGCCGCAAAACAGATTCTTCCCTCCAGCATACCCGTAGTCCCGGCTCGCCGGGAGGCCCTATCGGGGGCGGCAAGGGACCTGCTGAGTCGCGGGGTGATAGTACCTGTCCTAGAATCACAACGTTTCCAGGTGTTCTACTCAAACCTGTTTGTAGTCCCCAAAAAGGAAGGGGTTCGTCCAATCTTGGACCTAAAAGCCCTCAATTACTTTGTAAAAGTACAGAGGTTCAGAATGGAATCAGTTCGCTCAGTAGTCGCTGCACTCCATCAAGGGGACCCCCTGGCGTCTTTGGACATCCAGGATGCGTACCTGCGCATACCCATATGCCTTCGGCATCAGAGGTTTCTGCGGTTTGCAGTTGGGGAAACACACTACCAGTTTGGCTTTCCCCTTTGGTTTGGCATCAGCCCCCCGAGTCTTTACCAAGGTATTGGCTCCTGTTTTGGCATTGCTGCGACAATGTGGGATCACGATCGTGGGTTACCTAGACGATCTCCTCCTGAGAGCATCTTCCGCCTCAGAGTTAGAGGAGGATGTGGCGAACACCATGCAGATCCTGCAGGAATTTGGGTGGCTGTTGAACCTAAAAAAGTCGGTGATTGTACCGACTCAGCGTTTGGAGTACCTAGGCTTACTGCTGGACTCCATGGAAGCGAGAGTGTTTCTCACTTCAGACAAGCTGCAGACTCTCAGAGCCACGGTAAAACTGCTGATGAACCACAAGTGGTCGTCGCTATGCTTCTGCATGCGAGTCCTGGGACTCATGGTGGCCTCCTTTGAGGCAGTACCGTATGCACAGTTTCACACGAGAGTCTTGCAGAAGGAGATCTTGACAAAGTGGGACAAATCTCTGTTGTCTCTGGATCGGCAGATTCAGGTGAGCCAGTTAGTCAGGGATTCCCTGCTCTGGTGGCTGAGGTCCCCGGGACTTCCGTCCGGGAAGTCGTTCCTACCTCTGAAATGGACGGTGATCACAACGGACGCCAGCCTAACCGGCTGGGGTGGAGTAATGGGAGTTCAGTCAACCCAGGGCCTCTGGTCGGTGGAGGAATCCAAGTTGCCGATCAATCTGCTCGAGCTGAGAGCGATCAGGCTATGCCTCTTTACATGGTTGATAAGACTTCAAGTCCGATCAGGATCCAGTCAGACAACGCCATGGCGGTGGCATACGTCATTTACCAAGGAGGAACAAGAAGCTCAGCCGCCGCACGGGAGATCGCTCACATCCTTCAGTGGGCAGAGCGACATGTACCGGCCCTGTCGGCCATTTACATCCCGGGAGTGGGAACTGGCAGGCGGACTATATAAGTCGCCAGATGCTGGACCCAGGAGAATGGGAGTTGCATCCGGAGGTGTTCAGGCTACTGTGCCTGTGATGGGGCACACCAGACGTGGATCTTTTGGCCTCCTGTCTCAATCGGAAGGTGCCGAGATTCGTGTCCAGGACAAGAGATCCTTGGGCAGATGCGTCAGACGGTGGCTCCATGGGATCAGTACCAGCTGATCTATGCCTTTCCTTCGCTGAAACTGTTACCACGTCTGCTCCGCAAAGTGGATCCCGGGGGGATTCCAGTAATACTGATTGCCCCAGATTGGCCCCAGCGTCCCTGGTACGCAGACCTAGTACGCCTGGTGGCGGATGCCCCATGGCGACTGCCGTTACGAGAGGACCTTTTGTCTCAAGGTCCAAACCTCCATCCTGCTTTACCATCGCTGGTTTTAACGGCATGGCTATTGAGAGCCAGGTGTTGAGGAACCGGGGTCTTTCGGCCTCGGTGATTCCAACTATGTTGAGAGCACGGAAATCTTCTTCTCGGAAGATATATCATCGTACCTGGAAGGCCTACATCTCCATGTGTGAGGAGAAAGGTTGGCGTCCGTGCACCTTTTCTATATCCAGGATCATGTTGTTTCTACAGCAAGGAGTAGACCAGAAACTGGCTTTAAGCACCATTTAAGGGACACATATCAGCTTTGGCTTTTGAACCTGGTGTTATCGGCACTTCAAAAACCGTCATTTGAAGAGATTAGGGAGATCCCTCTGTTGACTCTTTCCCAGAAAGTGGTCTTTTTAGTGGCCATTACTCCGGCTAGGAGGGTTTTGGAGCTGGCGGCCTTGTCTTGCAAGTCGCCCTATCTGGTTATCCACAAGGATAAGGTGGTGTTGCGTCCGCAACCTGCTTTTCTGCCGAAGGTGGTTTTGGCGTTCCACATCAATGAAGACATTGTGTTACCATCTTTGTGTCCTAAACCGACACATCCTAAAGAGGTGGCCCTTCATTCCCTGGACGTGGTGTCCAGTGTTGGTGTATTTGTCTGCTACTAGTCACTTTCGGAAGTCAGACTTCTTGTTTGTTTTGGTGGCTGGTTTGAAAAAAGACATGGCGGTCTCGTCGGCCACGATTTCCAGGTGGATCAGACAGATTGTAGTACAGGCCTACGCCTTGAAGAGGCAGGTGCCCCCCTTTCCGGTCACGGCCCACTCCACAAGGGCAATCGGAACGTTTTGGGCCTTCCGACATCAAGCGTCTGTCGCTCAAGTGTGTAAAGCGGTGACTTGGTCGTCTGTTCACACCTTTACAAAATTCTACAAGGTAGATGTCAGTGCATCGGCTGATGCCTGTTTTGGCAGCAAAGTTTTGCAGGGGGCCATATAATTGCAATTACACTTACATTTTTTCCTGTTTTTTTGGTAAAAACACAGTACCTTAAGTAAATGCACTGTTGCATTTGTTACCGCAGTTCTGAGGCGGTTTGAAGGTAGTGACTCCCAGTTGAGGAGCACTCTGTTTTGTTTTTTTGTTTTTTTGTGGGTAACAAAGTGTTTTGGTTCCCACACGCTGTTTTTTGTGGGTAAAGTTATACTAGTTCCCACATGCCATGGTGGGTGAAGTTTTTATGCTGTTTTCCCACCCCTTGTTTTGGCACTGCTTGGGGACGTCCCAATGGTCTAAGAGAGGAGCTGCGTCAGTCGGTGAACGTAAGAGAAAATAGGATTTTTTGTACTCACCGTAAAATCCTTTTCTCTGTAGTTCACCGACTGACACAGCACCCGCCCCTCCTATTTTTGTCTACGTTATACTGCTTGTTGACGTACTGAGGCTGCAGTAGCATGCTGTGGGGTTGTTACCTAAGGGACCGCCCCTTGGGCGGAACTAGAAAGTTCTAGTTTTATTATCACATGTTAACATGTAATGCCTAGTCTTCTCCTGAAGGTGGCATAACAACCCAATGGTCTAAGAGAGGAGCTGTGTCAGTCGGTGAACTACAGAGAAAAGGATTTTACGGTGAGTACAAAAAAAAACTCCTATTAAAAAAAATTTTTGGCCATAGGTGTCGGTGTCACCCCTGGCAGGCATGGGAACGCAGTCCGACGCATTGGGTGCCAATCTCTCTCGGAACCAACCAGTGGGTGTGTTGCCCCACTGTGCATTCTGGGAGAGGGTACTTAAGGTACTGAGGTCACGTGCTTCTGGGTTCTGGTCCAGAAGAGCTTTCTGACCGTTTGGTCCTAGTCCTCCTGACCAGCCCTCAGGGGCCCTCATGGCCTGGGGTGCGGATCCATCCATTTCCGAGTCTAGCCCTTGGCACAGTAACTGGAAGGAGGATTCTAAGGTGGTCCGGTGCCGTCTTGGTTTTTCCCAGCAACTGAGAACGCAACCAGGGGAGGACTCTTCAGAAGAGGGCCACGCACAAGACTGGCTGCTCGGCAAGAGCCTGGAAGCTAAGTTGAAAGGACACCAGGTGAATTCACATTCATACGGTATCACCGGACTGGCTGCAAGATACAGAAAGTCCCGTAGCTAACAGCCGCAGGGGGTGGGCGCAGGGACGGCATTACATGTGCTGGACTGCACAGTCGCCATTTTAAGGGAGGTTTGTGGCCGCTTTAAGACAGGGATTAGGCAGAGCCAGGGTGCTGAGCCGGTGGCTGAGCCGGAGCCACGGCGTAGTGCGTGATAGCGGCGGGTAATGCGATCACTCAGAGAGCAAAGGAGGAAGTGATCAGACGCACCCTCCCGCTCTGCATCCGTGTATACAGTGGCGGCAAGCGACAACTTCATGGCGCAGTTGCACTCAGCAGTGGCCAGTCAGGACACCGCATGGCTCTGGGATCAGATCGCAGCCATGGCGGCGGAGGGGGGGGGCACAGCGGCCGGCGAGGGAGCAGACATGACACCTCGGGTGCAGCGATCCATAGATGCTTTCATCTATGCTGTGCACTTGCCGGGGGTGGATAACACGCTAGCTGACGCTCTGTCTCGTTTTTTTTTTTTTTTCAAAATGTTTTTATTGGGTTAAAGAGATATACAAAGACATATTAACAGATTATTGTCAGTCATTTTCACAGTAACTGTACGATATCAATACAAACGAAAGTTTGAAAGTTGCATACACGTCAATAAGCTAGAACAGTCGATAACCGCATTAAAGTATTTAAAAGACAACACAAAAACAACTAACGCTGTGGGGTTGCTGAGCAGACAGTTAGTACACGATATCCCTAACTAAAGAGATTCGTGGGACACTTAGAAACAGACCGAGTCTGGTCAAAACATGCAGTTCACTAGCATATATATTAGAAAAAACTGGATGGATCTGACGTTAACCCCTGGTAACTTAGTAATAAAACAAATATTGGGGGGGGGGGGGTGAGGTGTGCAACCAGGAAGGCTTGCAGGGGGGGGGGGGGTGACTTGCAGGCTGTGGAAGAAGCATCGTCCTAGGAGGGGGGGTTCCAAAAGTGTCCCCCAAGTTTGGTTATGGTGAAAGAAATGACTTCAAGGAGTGTCGATGTGAGTTACTGGTCCTCAGGGATTGGCTCGTTATACGAGAAGGAAAGGCTTCGGAGATCCTGTTGGTCCTCTAGGGAGAGGACAGTGGAGATAAACATTTGCCATCTGGTGAGGAAACAAGTTCTGGATTTAGGATCCTTGAAATCTGTGAGGAGGCGTTCTCTGTAGAGGAGATTGAGACAGTCCTTTGTAAGTTGGGTAATGGGCGGACCTTGAGGAGAAATCCAATGTCTGAGTATGAGTCTCCTTGCAATGAGAAGACATAATAGGATCCAATCTTTTGAGGGAGAGAGGGGGGGGGGGGTCCCCCTGAGGAGGCGGTACTTTAGCTGGAGAGGATGACCATGGTAGCAGAATGGGGTCCCAGTAGCCAAAAATGAGGAGAAGGGGGTCTTTGGGGAGAGATAGTAGCGTTACTTTGAATATGAATAGAATAACTTGATCCCAAAAAGAGGAGATGATGGGGCAGGACCAAAGGCGATGAGAGAGAGATGGTTTGGTAGCAGAGCAAAGTGGGCACTTGACTCCCTCCGTATTGGATTTTGGAGAGAGGAAAGGAACATAAGCACGGTGAGTAATTTTAAGCTGAGTTTCCCTCCACGTTTCATTGGGAGTCAGGCGTATGACTGTTTGAAGGCCAGAGAGAATCTTTTCAGTGATGTTAGGATCGGGGAAGTCTTTGCCCCAGTTGGCGATAGAAGATGAGGCGGGAGAAGGGGAGGAGTCACCTAGTAGGGGTTTATAGATGTCTGAAATAGTGAAAAGACCATTATGTAGCAGACGATCCAAGAAGCTTGGTTGAAATCGCAGGGAGGATTTTTTGCATGTGCTGGAGATGAAGCTGATACATTGATTGTGAAAGAACCTGTGTGACGAAGGCAAGGAGAACTGAGTAGACACTGAGGAGAAGGAGGAGGGTTTCCCTGTCTTATGGTCACATAGAGATGCGAAGGTCGCCAAACCATGTTCCTTCCATAGTTTAAAGGGTTCGCTGAGAATACCAGGGAGAAAACCGGGGTTCCCTTGGATGGGTAGGTGGGGGGAGATGGAAGCTGGGAGCTTTAGGATTTTTCTGGTTTCCCTCCAGGCTAAGGCAGTGTCACGTAGGATGAGATTGTTTTGAAGAGGGAGGGGGACAGCTTTCCACTTGCAATGCAGAAGGGCCGCTAAGGAGTAGGGTTGGGCCATTTCGGACTCCAGTCCATAGTTGGAGTGACGGGATTTTTGACCTAGCCAGTCGAGGCTAGTTCTGAGCAAACAAGCAAGGTTATACAATCTAATGTGTGGTAGGCTAATACCCCCCTCGCTCCTGGGAAGGTGCAGTTTTTTGAAGGCTATGCGTGGTCTTTTGCCGTGCCAGAGGAATTCGGAAATTTTGAAATTGAGAGCCGATATGTCTTTGTGTTTTAGTAGTAGCCGAATGGTTTGTAGAGGATACAATAGTCTAGCAAAGCTTATCATTTTGACAATGTGGCACCTTCCCATTAGCGATAAGGGGAGATCCATCCAGTTAGATAGTTCCTGAGAGAGTTTGTTAAAGAGAGGGGGGTAGTTAAGGTGATAAAGAGAAGAGGGTAATTTTCCAATCTTGATTCCTAGATAGGTGATATGTGATGTGGCAACGCGAAAAAGAGAGTGCTGAACCCAGGGGGGATTGAAGTGACCGCCGATGGGGAGAATTTCGCTTTTGGAGTAGTTGATACGGAGTCCTGAGCAGGTTCTAAATTCGTCGAAAATATTTTTGATGGTCATGATATCAGTTGGGGGGTTAGATGTAAAGATCAGGACATCGTCTGCAAAAAGCGATGTACGCAGTTCCTTAGATCCTATATTGATACCTCGAAGGGGAGCATTGTGAGAAAGGAACCTGGAGAGGGGTTCCAGGGCTATGTTAAACAATAATGGGGATAAGGGGCATCCCTGTCTGGTCCCTTTGTGAAGGCGAAAGTCTTCAGAGAGAAGACCCGCTGCGACTAGCCTAGCTGAGGGTGAAGTATACATAGAGTTTACTAGGTGACAAAAGGGGCCGGAAAATCCTATCTTGGATAATGTGAGTGAGAGCCAATCGAAGCTGACGTTGTCGAAAGCTTTTTCGGCATCAAGGGTAATTATGGCATAATCACCTTTGGGATCTTGTTTGGCTTGTTCGAGGGCTAGGAGCACCTTACGAATGTTTAGGGTGGCCGTGCGACCTTTTACGAAACCAGATTGTGCAGGGTGGATGAGATCTGGGAGAATTAGTGAAAGTCTGGAAGCCACTATTTTTGAAAGGATTTTTACATCTAGGTTGAGTAACGAAATAGGCCTATATGAGCCTGGATCTAACGGGTCTTTGCCCTTTTTTGCAAGAAGCTTAATGATTGCCTGGCTGCCTGAAGGGAGGTAAGGGCCACCAGCCCAGATGCCGGAGTACACAGAGTGGAGCATGGGAATCGCTATGTCAGGAATAGTTTTATAAAATTCGCTAGTAAGGCCGTCTGG
Organism: Lithobates sylvaticus; assembly: GCA_028564925.1. NCBI lineage: Eukaryota > Metazoa > Chordata > Amphibia > Anura > Ranidae > Lithobates > Lithobates sylvaticus. Next base: position 772,001,860 of record CM053026.1, on the reverse strand, counting down.
GCCAGGGGCTTTAGATGGTCGAAGATTTCTAATGGCGTCTGAAATTTCGTCCGTGGTGATGGGGGCATTAAGGGAAGCCAGCTGGGTGGAGGAAATGGTAGGGAGGTGCATTTTATCTAGGAAGGATTGCGCTGCTTCTTTGTTAATAGGGTCTGGACCATAAAGAGTCATGTAAAATTTTAGCATGGTTTTATTTATAGTCGGAGGGGTGGATTGTACTGTCCCCAGATGATCTCTGAGGGAGGTGATGTGGGTCGGACGGGAGAAACCTTTGCAGAGCTTAGAAAGGAGTTTCCCAGATTTGTTTTCGAATTTGTGGAGGGTGGCGTCAAGGTGAGCTTTTTTGGTTAGTTCAAGTGTAGATGCCCAGGCGTCGAAGGAAGATTTTGCTGCCCCCCATTCGTCGCTGTCAGCGGGGGATGAGGAGGTGGCTAGTTTGAGTTGCGCATTGTGAAGTCTCGTACTGGCAAGTTTGAATTTAGATAGGGCAGTTTTTTTAAAGGTGGAAGCATAGGATATAATTCTACCCCTCAGAAACGCTTTGCCGGCGTCCCAAAGGAGGTTTGGGTTGTCTGAATGGGAGGCATTGGCTGAATAATATTCTTCCCAGGAACGTACTAGATAATTTCTAAAGTCAGCATTGTTATTAAGGAACGAGGGAAAGCGCCAAAGGTTGGGGTGTGGAGGGAGATCTAGTTGATCCAGGGTGAGAGTGATTGGAGCATGGTCGGAGATGGCAATGTCTTCTATCTCGGAGTCGGATATGAAGGGGATAATATTATCGGAACCAAAAAAATAGTCGATCCTAGTAAAGATTTTGTGGGGGTTGGAGTAAAAGGTAAAGGCTCTATCTGTTGGATGGGATAGGCGCCACAAGTCTGAGAGATGTAGGGAGTCTATAGTAGATGCAAATAGTGTGGGGGTGTAGAGAGAGAGGTTTGCGGAAGAGGATTTAGGTGAGGACCTGTCGTCAGTCAAGTGTATGATGTCGTTGAAATCTCCCCCGATCAGGTGAGGTAGATGGGTAGGGGTCAGGAGGTTTTTGGATAGTTGAGCGTAAAAGGATTTTGACGGGTTATTGGGAGCATAGACGTTGGATATTAGAAACTCTTTAGAGCCGAGTTGAACTCGGGTCGAAATAAAACGCCCTTGGTCATCCGTGTCAGAGGATAGGACGGAGCATGGGAGATTTCTATGGATTAGCAGGAGGACCCCAGCTTTACGCCCCACTGCTCCTGAACCCAGGACTGTCCCCACCCACAGTTTCTGCATGCGGTGAAAGTCGGAGGGGTGGAGATGGGTTTCCTGTAGTAGTGCTATGTCGGCTTTCAGCCGTTTTAGGTGGCGAAGGATCTTCATCCTCTTGTGGGGAGAACGGAGACCCTTCACATTCCACGATATTACTCTAAGAGGTTTTGATCAGGAAGATAATTTAGAGGGATCCTGAATGTAGTGTAGAGATAAAATGGATGCAAGGGACTCATAAGAATATCGGAGTTACAAGGGTAGTGTGATCTGCTAGCTTTTACTTGGACGATGCAGGGGATTGTGTAGAAAGGGGGATGAAGGAAGGGGAGAAGGGAAAAGGGGGGACAAACCTGAAAAAAAAAATAGAACCAAACAATACCTAGTCGTGAGCTTCACTTTTTTCCGCATGAAACTCACTGTGCGAACGGCTCCCCATACATGACCCTAATAGAGGGAGGGGTGTAGATCGGAAGTGCCTGCGAGCCCCGGGATTACTGGCACAAGTATCGAGGGGCCCGGGTCATTATGAATAGGATGGTGAGGATTTTGCACAGCAGGTTCATGTTGAAAAAGGAATTAGAGGAGTACATTTGTAATTTGCTTAGTAGAAGCGTTAGCTCATATTTTTGCATTCAAAACCAGTTATACAGTTATTATAACAAAACAACAAGATTAAGGCCGTTCGTAGCCTAAAGAAACTTTCTTCTTGTAGGCCTGTCACTCATCATGCAATACACTAGTGATGCCAGGAAGAATAAACAAATAAAAAAGAAAAAGAAAGATGCAAAAACAAAGAGTAATGACACATATATGTGAGTTTCCAGTGAATTTTGGTGTCTGAGCTGGATGACACGGGTGGGAAGCAGCATAGCGTTCAACAGGACCCATAAATAGGGAAGTAATTGGGAGCTGGTGATATGCGATTACAGCGTAAACCCTGCAGCAGGGTAGGGCAGGTCAAGAGAGCACGATTGAGAAAAGAGAAAAAATTAAAAAAAATCAATAAAAAGAGAGTATACGACCTGCATGGGAAGAGAAGATGGTTGTTTGGCTGGATTTGGACTTTAGCGCAGGGCATTTCTATTACGATGGTCCGGAGCAGAGGATCTGAAGCGTTTAGGGGAGTCTTTGCGTGGGCTCCTTTGTTCCAGTGAGCGGAGACCGGTGGTAGACTTGGAGGGCGTCTGGTGGAGAGCGTCTGGGCGGAGAGAGCGGACAAAAGATTCTGCTTCGGAGGGATCTTGGAAGGAGAGCTGTTCCCCATTGGGCGATTTAAGTCGAAGAGTGGCTGGAAATGCCAGAGTGAATTTTATTTGTTGCTTGAAGAGTTCAGAACAAATCGGTTGGAAGGCTTTCCTTTTCTTAGAGACTTCTATGGAGTAGTCAGCGAAAATGAGGATTTTTACCCCATCAATTTGAAGAGCCGATGATTGCCGGAATTTTTGAAGTATAGTGGATTTATCTGCATAGTTGAGATACTTGGCGATGATTGGACGTGGAGATTTGCGATCGGGCGTAAGGGACCCCATCCTGTGGGCGCGTTCCACCATGACCGGGCCTGGGATGCCCATTGCTTCGGGGACACGTTTGGAGCAGAATTCCGAAAGGGCAGCAGGGGGTAGCGATTCGGGGACGCCAACAAATCGCAGGTTGCTCCGTCTGGACCTATTTTCCAAATCTTCCAATTTCTGAATAATATATTGGTTAGTTTTGTCTTGGGAGTGCTCTGAGGCTTGTGCTTGATAGAGTTCATCTTCCACTTCAGATAAGCGGTGCTCGAGCTCATTTAGCCTGCTAGTGTGTTCAGACAGCTGGGCCTTGATCTGCTTCATACCCGCATTTCCTGCGTTTTCTACAGAGGCTGCGATCATAGGAGTTAGGAGTGCAGCTACTGCCTCTGCTATGCGTTTTGTTTGGCCATCATCCCCAGGGGGGGTGCTAGAGTTGCTGACCCTTGTGGTGTTGTAGAGGGACAGTGGTAGAACTGGGCCTTGTGGTGCTAGAGGTGGAGAGGGCGATGTTGCAGAGGGCGCTGGTGCCTGTGAGGGGCAATCACTAACCTCCATGGCTCCTGGCTGTGTGAGCGCCGCTGCATTCGAGAGGGCCGGATCCGTGTAGGCCGAAGCCGGGGGCTCGATTTGCGGCCTGTCCGACGGGGCCGTCACGGCCGCGTACGACCGGACCCCGGTTTTTTCTACAAATCGGTCCATTGAGACCGTGGGGAGGTGGGGGACCCTCGGTGGCGGCAGCTGAGGCGATTGGGCTGTACAGGCCGGTATAATAGGCAGGATTCAGGGCCTGGAGCGGGAGCTGAGGTGAGACGCAGCTACCTCATGCGGCGCCGGAACCGGAAGTGCTGTCTCGTTTTCAGTGGGACAGGTTTCGGGGACTGGCACCAGACGCGGAGTGTCACGGGATCAACTGCCCCACGTGATTGTGGAGCATAGCGCTGGAGTAGCAGCAAGGTGGATCGAGCAATCTGTGAGTAAGGCTACATGTAGTGCCTACTCGAAGGTATGGCAGGAATGTTCAAGCCTTATCCTCTTCATCTAATCCCCAGGGAACATCTTCAGCCGGATTTTCACCCGCACCTTCCGTAGTGATGCTTCCTCCAGAGCCACGAGTACCCACACCCAAGAGATTTACCGGAGAACGCAGCATGTCCTGGCCTCGCCCCCCGTACTCCCGGAGTCTATGGGTAGCTATCCAGGCAGATAACCTTTTTTCTGCGCACACAATAATTGACTGCTGTTTCTTTGTCTGTGTCTTTTATTGGCACGTTGCAGATTTTAATATACACGTGAATGACACATGTGATATGCGGTAAAACTGAAAACAACAAGAATAATATAACATTACCATACAGCAGTAATCATCATACAAAATAATAACTAAAATGACTAACTCCTTTCCCTGATAGCTTGTGGAGGAGGAAGATAGATATGGCTTACCTTCGATGCCACGGATGGGGAGAGATGGCATCTAGGCTGCTGCCATGATATGAACATGCTTATCACTGAGGTTGCTTCACTTCCTGACTAAAGAGGATATGACGATTTTTACATCACTTCCTAAGTAACTGGATATCTCTTATAAACTATATTAATGTTTGGCCAGTAGGTGGCGCAAGAACCTAGAACAAACATAATTTATAGCTTAATCATGCAACAACACAATATACAAATTAAATGACAAGGTAATTCTCTTTTCTGGACCTCAGAAAAGAAAGAGGTATCCTGGAGACATAACACAGCAAGTACCGTGCATTCCGCAATGCCTGCGAGCTCTACTTTGCACTGCAACCTCGCACCTTCTCCCTAGAAGCAACTAAGGTGGGCTTTGTGATATCCCTATTGTCCGGTGAGCCTCAGACCTGGGCCCACTGCCTACTGGAGCAGAAGTCTGGGTCCCTGGATAGCCTTGATGCCTTCTTCTTGGCCATGTCCCAGCTATACGAGGACCCCCAATTGACTGCGACTGCCGAAGCCTCACTGCACTCTCTCCAACAAGGTCGCAGAGCGAGTTCAGGCGCTGGAGCTCTGACACGGATTGGAACGACGCCGCCCTGCTTCACCAATTCCAGATGGGGCTATCTGACCCACTCAAGGATGAGTTGGCACGAGTGGGAATATCTCAGTCCTTGGATGAGCTCATCAATCTCCATCCAGATTGATCGCCGCTTAAGGGATGGTCGGTCTGAGAGATCTTCCAGCCATTTCCGCCCCACTTGGATGCTCCACAAAGTTACAAGTTCACTCCTGGGAATGCCTTGGCTGCAGGCCCATAATCCCAGCATTAACTGGGCTACAGGAGAAGTCAAATTCCTTTCGGAGTATTGCCAGCAATACTGCTTGTGCCGGTCGTCTGATGAATCCACTCAACTTCTCTGCTTGGATGTTGATCCAGAACTACGTCAATCCATCCCCGAACCTTATCGAGACTTTCTGGACGTCTTCAGCAAGAAAGGAGCAGAAACACTTCCCCCTCACAGGCCTTATGACTGCCCTGTAGAACTGTTACCTGGCACCGAAGTTCCTTTTGGAAGAATCTTCCCACTAACGGAGAAGGAGCTAGATACGCTGAAAGGCTACATTGATGAAAACCTGAAAGAGGGGTTTATCTGTCCTTCCACCCCCCCAGCCGGTGCTGGCATGTTCTTTGTCGAAAAGAAAGACCAGTCCATGCATCGACTATCGGGAGTTAAACAAGATAACTATTAAAAACTGCTATCCCTTACCCCTAGTACCTGAACTTTTCCAAAGGCTTGGAACCGCAGTCATCTTCACAAAATTAGATCTTCGCGGAGCTTACAATCTAATCCGTATCCGAGAAGAAGGCGAGTGGAAGTCGGTTTTCAATTTGGGCACTTTGAGTACCTTGTCATGCCCTTCGGTTGTGTAACGCCCCTGCAACCTTTCAACATTTTGTTAACGACATTTTTTGTGACTACCTGGACTTATATGTAATCTGGACGATATTCTCATCTTCTCCTTGCCATTAGATGTTCACCGTAGACACGTCCGGAATGTTCTAACCCGGCTCAGGCAACACAGGCTTTATGCGAAACTCGAAAAGTGTGAGTTTGAACTCCAGTGTATCCAATTTTTGGGCTTGGTCATATCGGTTGAGGGCATAAAAATGGACCCCCAAAAGGTGTCTGCCATCCTGAATTGGCCTGCGCCTGTGGATAAGAAGGGTGTACAGCGCTTCATTGGCTTCTATAACTTTTACCGGAAGTTCATCAGAGGCTTTTCTGCAATTATACCCGATTCTCTTGGATCCCCAAGGCCCAGGCGGCATTTGAAAGACTTAAGCTACCATTCTGAAACATCCTGATCCTGCTCTGCCCTTCGTCCTAGAGGTTGATGCCTCGGAAATCGCTGTTGGAGCAGTCTTCTCCCAGTGGCAGGGCGCCAAAGCCCTCCTCTACCCAGTAGCATTCTTTTCCTGCAAACTCTCGATGTCTGAGAGAAACTATGATGTGGGGGATCGAGAAATTCTGGCCATCAAGGCGGCTCTGGAGGAATGGCGTTACCTATTGGTGGGTGCTGCACATCCCATCTTGGTCTACACTGACCACAAGAATTTGGAATACCTGAGAACAGCCAAAAGACTAAGACCACGGCAAGCCAGATGGGCACTTTTTTTCCCGATTCCAATTCCATATCACCTACAGACCTGGTTCTAAGAATATTAAGCCGGGTGCCCTTTTTTGTCGCATGTTTTCTGACTCTGGGAAGACCCTGCCTCCTGACACCATCCACACTTCTGGAAACTTCTTGCTCCTCCAAGGGGACCTTATCTCCTGGATCAGACAGGCCTCTGATGGCAGAATGCAAGGAGTTGTTTTAAGAGAACTCCACAAACTCCTACGGGAAACTATGACCAAGTCTCAGGAATACTACAAAAAGATGTATGATAAAAAGAGACATGGAGAACTTATCCTGGAGCCCGGCAACCAAGTGTGATTGTCCACAGTTAACCTGAAAATGGCCTGTCCCTCTATGAAATTGGGCCCTAAATTCATGGGTCACTTCACTGTGAAGAGAAAAATAAATGATGTCACCTATGAACTTGATCTGCCTGACTCTCTAAAAGTGCACCCGGTCTTTCATGTGACCCTACTGAAGCCGGTCACCCAAACCCCTTTGCTGGCCGCACTATCGGCCCACCCAAACTTGTCATAATTGACAACGAAGAGGAGTTCGAAGTTGAAGCAATTCTCGATTGCAGAAAAAGGGGTAACGTAATTCAATACCTCATTGAATGGAAGGGGTACAGCCCTGAAGACAACTCCTGGGAGCCCGAGAGCAATTTGTATGCTCAGGAACTTTTACAGGCCTTCAAGAACTGCCATGCTTCCAGACTGGCCCAATTGGGATACCGGAGTCTGCCCTTAAGGAGGAGGCACTGTCAGACAGGTTACATGGTTGGTTGCGGTGCTGGCCGCGCTGGTGTGCGTCGGTGCACGCTGGCGCGCATGTTCCTGTCCGTCCTGCGGTGCGCGCCCCTGCTGTCGCTAGTGCATGCCGATGTGCACCTGTGCCCGCTCCTGTTGGCGCCGGTGTGTGCCGATGTGCGCCGGTGCTCGTTGTAGTGTGCACTTCTGGTGGCACTGGTGTGCACGCTGGCGTTCGGGCGCGCGCACGGGTGTATGTGTGCTAATCCGCGTGCCTGTGTGCGTTGGCACGCACGTGTGCGGTGTTTGGTGCCAATCGGCCTATTTAGGTCTGCCGCATACTCTGCTCAAGTGCTGCCTGATCATCAGCTCCCCTGTTCCCTGCTCCGTTGCCTGTATCTGCGTTCCTATGTTCCCGGTCTCCTGATGACCCGGCTTGCCTCTTGGATGTCCCAGACTTCTGCCGGCACCTGACCTCGGCCTGTTTGACCTTGCTCCTATCTGCTCCTATTGTACCGTTGTTGCCCGCCTGTTGCTGAACCCTGCCTGTACCTTGACCTGCCTGCTCAGCTCCTGCTCCGCACCTGACTGCCTGTGTTCCAGCCTACTCACCTGCTGCTTGGAGATCATCCTACTTCCCGCTCCTGGACCCTCTTCACAGGCTCTCATACCATCCGCACTCCCGAGCCTCCTGTCTACTCTACCAGGGGCTGTGAGTCGGACACGTACGGAAGACCACCCTCTGCCCATGCGGACTCACCGGTCTGGTAAGTGGAAGTCTGACAGTTGGCGTTTTTATTCAAATGGCAGGGACAATGGGATCACACAAAGGAATTTCGGTTGAGGCAAGCGGTAAAAGGCTACAGGAGGGCACACAAGAGGAGGGATGGGAGACGACCGGTCTCCTTTTGCTTACTTCAGGGCTTGTGCCAGGCGGTGGTTTATGTCTGTAGTTCAGATAATGAAGATGCGCTATTCCGGGCGGCATTTGCCCTTGCTTTCTTTGGGGCATTCAGGATCAGTGAACTGTTCAGCCCGTCAAAACGCGCAGTAGGGGGTTTAGCAATGGGGGATGTGGAGCTAGGCCGGGATATGGTTAGAATCTGGATCTGGCAGTCTAAAGCCCCGTACACACGGTCGGACTTTTTCATGGATTCTGTCCGATCGGACAATGTTGTTGAAAAATCAGACCGTGTGTATGCACCATCGGACAGTGTTCGTCGGTTTGTCCGACGGACAAAGTCTTATCTCCTGCTGGAAATCTTTGCCGTCAACACGGTCCGATCACACCAAATCCGATCGTGTGTACGGTTGTCCGACCGGACAAAGTGCCACGCATGCTCAGATCACATTACAAGACCAAAGCTATTGGCTACCAGCCTCTACGTAGTCCCGTCGTAGGCAACAAACGTCACCACGTTCAGAATGATCGGATTTTCCGACAACTTTGTCCGACCGTGTGTACGCAAAACCAACATCGGACAAAGTATGACGGACATGGTCCGACGGACCTGGTCCGCGGATTGTCCGACCGTGTGTATGGGGCTTTAGACTGATCAAGAGGGCAGGGGATTACAGGTGGAGGTGGCCAGGATCGGGGAAGCCGACATCTGCCCAGTAAGGGCAGTGGAAAGATTTCTGGACACGTGACCGCGGGTCGCGGGCCCCTTTTTCATACATTTATACGGCTCTTCTATGTCTAAGTTTTGGCCCGAAGAATTTTTCTTCTCACTCCTTCAGGATTGAGGCGGCTGAGGCATCCAGGGCGGGTTTGGGTGCTGAGGTGGTTAGGAGAATTGGGAGGTGGGATTCAGACAGGTTTAAATTGTATGTCCGCCCGGAATTGTTAGCTTAACAGGTAATCTTTATGTATTGGGTGTGCAGTGAGGTATGTGGGATGTTTAAGGTTAGTTTCCGTGTGTTAATCCCTTTTTTATCTGCAGGTTATTAAGTGGGCCTGGTGTGGATACTGGGCCATTCGTATGTTTTTTTGGGTGCGAAGAGAGCTGACATTCGGCCGAACGGCAGACAACTTCGCATACGTAGGCAGGAGGCACAGGTTTGGTGGATCGGGGTTCCTGACATGCAGTGGAACAGGGTGCTGGGCAAAGTTTATAGATTTTCTAGCCTTGACAGGCCACTGAATGTTTTGCTATTACATGTTGGGGGAAATGACATGGGGGCTAGGTCCATGAGGCAACTTATCAGGGATATCAAATGTGATTTCCTGAGGTTAAAACCTGCTTACCCTGATATGGTGATGGTTTGGTCCGATATGGTGGGTAGGACGTCATGGAGGTGGGCTTTATCCGATAAAAAGGTGGACAGAGCCAGGGTGAAGGTGAACAAAGAGGTGAGCCGGTTCTACATTAGAAGTGGGGGCCTGGCTATATGACATAGGGAATTGGAAATAGACACTTGGCGGTATTTGAGGAGCGATGGCGTCCACTTAAATGATGTTGGGACAGATCTGTGGGCGTTGGGCCTTCAGGAGGGTATTCAGCGAGGGATGCTCGTGTGGAGGTGCTCAAAAGGGTAAGGCGTTACCCCTTTCGGGCTGTGGCGGTTCTTGGGGCTTTAGAAGAGGTAAAGTGAGGCACAGGTAGAAAACCTGTTGTACCCATCCATGGGATGGGGGTGGTTTAATGGTACTTCCAGGTTATGAGGGGTTAACCTCGAAGGGTTAAAAAGGGTAGGTCACTGCTACAGTTTGGGTATAGCCTCAGAGACAGGGGATTCCGTCTGGAGGTCAAGACGTCAAAAGTTGGAAATCGTTCACAGTGACCAGTATGTTTGTTATGCTATGTACCCATGACCCATTGAAAAGGCTGGGAATTTTTACAGTTATTTAAAGTTATTTATGGAATTTTATTAAAATATATTTTGTTATTAAATCTAGGCCATATGGCCATTTACTCCAAATCTAGTCCAGTCGTTTGTTAATGTGGAATGGGGTTTGGAGAGGGTGTGCCTGTCATGGGGGAAGATTATATATACACCACACTGGGCCTAAGTCCTACAAATGTCATGGTACCGTATGGGAGTTCCTCAAGTTTGTTTATCCTTCAGTTACAACCAAGCCTGTGGCAGAGACTTTTCTACAACCAAGCCTGTGGCAGAGACTTTTCTACAACCAAGTCTGTGGCAGAGACTTTTCTACAACCAAGCCTGTGGCAGAGACTTTTCTGCAATCAAGTCTGTGGCAGAGACTTTGCTTTATCTGAATCACCTGTCGGTTGCTAAATTCACCAAAGGGGGATTCATCCGATAGCTTTAATATCCAGCTGCAAATGGCTATTCCCTGGATTGTATAGTGAGAGACATTCAAGTGTCAGCAGTTCCAAGAGTACCTGAACTTCCTACCCATACCCTCTATTCCTTTATTGAGAGACTGTGTTTTGTCTACCGTTTTTGCAAATAAAAATCCCTAAAGTGGATCCAGTGTCAGTCTCTGCAGTTCCTTTGGGCCATCTACCTCGGGAAACCCCTAGACGCATACTAGGTGAAGAGGGTAACGGTAAGCCCAAATCAAACCAGCAGCTCCATCGGGGGTTAGTGCTACATATATATATATATGTGCTATGAAATGGGGGGAGAACCGTTTGAAGTTAGTGGTCTTCCCACCGACCTTATATATACGAAAAAAGTTCAAAGGTTGCTGCACTTAAAAATCATTCATTTATTTTTCAAATATTTTTAAGAAAGGTTACATATCCTGCAGCCAAAGCTAGGAACCCCAAATGGTGTGAAAACCCAGTGGAACCAGCACTACAGCATATCCAAATTTGGAGTTCCTAGCACTAAGTGTCCCTGAGATATGGGGCCCCAAAGTCGGTTCGCAAAATGTCTTTCTCTGCTGCAGAAAAGTGCTTGACATTTTCCGACCCGACTTTGGGGCCCCATATCTCGGGGCCACTTGGTGTGCAAACCCAGTGGAACTAACAATACAACTTATCCAAATTTGGGGTCCCTAGCACCAAGTGGCCCCGAGATACAGGGCCCCAAAGTCGGTCAACTGTGTCCATCTGCAGCAATGTCATTTCGGGATCCTTTGGGTCCAGAGACCCCAAAATTTGACTGCAGCTAGGGGGGCATCTAGGAACTCTTAACTACCAAGTTTGAAGTTCGGGAGACCTATGGCTGCAAATGGGCACAGTGAGGCATTCAAATGGGCACAGTGAGGCTGCAAATGGGCATTGTTGACCCTTTTTTCCACTTACAGTAGCTGCGCATTTCTCACCCTAGGCTTATACTCGAGTCAATAAGTTTTCCCAGTTTTTGTGGTAAAGTTAGGTGCCTCGGCTTATATTCGGGTCGGCTTATACTCAAGTATATACGGCATAAGAAAAATAAAAAAGATTAATGAATACAAAAACTATGTAAAAAATAGATATATAAAAATATATATAATATAGATTGAAGAAAACATATCTGGGAAAATATATGAAAAAATTAAAAAATACCACAAATTCAAATAAATAAATAAATATCTAGATCTGTATTTAAGCCATTTGGAGTAATAGTGTTGAGAAAATTGATTCCATGTGTGATGATGTCTGTAAGTGTTTAAAAACACGTGATCTTGATGAAATTGTTAGATGTGTTCCGACTGATCTGAAGAAGGGCGTGAACATGTAAGCCCGAAACGGAAATCTCTGTCTGAACGACTTTTGAATAACTTCTGATATGTAATCTTTCTTGAAAATATTTGAAAAATAAAGGAACGATTTTTAAGTGCAGCAACCTTTGAACTTTTTTCGTATATATATATATATATATATATATATATATATATATATATATATATATATATATATATATATATATATAGTGACTGTTGCTAGTAGATTCAAGACATTAAATCCAAGAGAAAAGCTCTTCTCAGTGCACCTGTCTATATCTTCATAAGTGACAAATCTAAAATAAGTGATCAAGCACACCACCGTGTCCTCCACCGGTCTCTATATGTTCTCACCTCACATGAAGACCCACCATAGGGTCTAATGGCACCTTCACCGATGCTGTTCCTCGTAGTTATATGTCATAAGGGCAGGAAAAAAACTCAACAATCGCACTTGCAGACAATGAAAAGTCTTTTGCTTTGTTTTGTTGTTTTATTTGAGGAATTGAACTTGGTTCGGGGAAGGGATATGGGATGCCCATAGACCAAATTGGTATTTACAATGTACTAGGCCTCACCCTGAATAAGTCCTAGGATTAGTTCACTTGATGATTCTAATTGGGTCAGGGGCCTGCAGTACCCCAACCTGAACATTTAGTTGGAAAAGATATTTGATGGTGGACTACTAATCCCAGCAAGCCCAACTTGCAAATCCTACATCCACAGGCTGCAACGATTTGGCACAAAACCCCACAGTCTCGCCTCTGGCTCTGTGCCCAGCTCCCCTGGCATGCCTCTTCCCGATCTCCACTGTGCCTCCCTCAACGACTCCTCCCCTGAGTCCTTCCTGAAGGATTCACCCGGACCATGTGGACCGACTGCTTCTCCAGCTCCTGTTCCAGGACACCTCCCCATGACGTGTAAGGAGAGGCTCCCTCCCAGCTCCCGAGCTCCTCCGCCTAATTCACCCCCCCCCCAGATGGGGGTGTATCTCCTGCACGCAGCCTAGCACTCCATCCTTCAGTTCACCCAACCAACAACTCCTCCCCCAGCAGGCTGACCGTGAGTATATGTAGGAGGCCTGCCCCTTGCCAATCCTAGTTGGGGATTGGTCAGGGCTCCTCACATGTACTCCATGCCACTCCAACTCTCAGCCCCGCCCCTCTTCCAGAACATTCTCACTGAAAGCAGGGGAGGCACCAAAAGCTGAAGTACTGGGTTAAAAAGGGATATGGAATGTTTAAACCAAGGGTCTCATTTTTTATTATATAAATGGATGGTATTCTGTATCGTATGGAATATTTTTTCCATAAGATTAATGTTGTAGATTCTGGTTTTTAAATGCTCTAGAGGAGTTGATTGGGATTTCCAATGAAATGCTATCAATCAGTGAATTGCAACACAAATTGTATGTATTAATCTCGTATTGTGTTATTACTGTTAATATTCTGACATAATTTTGCACTTTTTTTGTACCACCTTTTGTACCCAATACAATAGTTTGTAAACAAAAGCTGAAGTACATGTCAGTCACACCCACTGCTACACTCACCACTCCCTGCCCCCAAATCAAAAACAAACAGGCCTAGCTCACAGCATAGGCCTGCTTAAATTTACCTGCACTGACAGAACCTACAACACTAGACCTCTAGCACCTACCTATGGTAGAAGGTGCTACATTCACCCCCCACCAAGTTACAGCTGGTCCACAGCTGTTGAAAAAGAATGAACTTGAAAATGACTCCTGGGCCCGGGAGTAAGGGCATCCCATAATACAACTTGGATGGGGAAAAGGACAAAAACTTGGACAGGGCTATGATACAAATAAGTTACGTACAAAAATATAGGCATTTATATTCTTGTAACATATTCACACTGTACATATTGACATACCATCCTAACTACAGGTCCCTGCAGCTAAGCACATATACAATCTGGAGCCAGAGCATTGCTCCCGCAGGAGGAATACTCGGACTCCCACAGATCTTCACTCTCCTAGGCGATGGAGATGGACAGCCGTCCCATCTCTGATGTCCCTAAAAGAAGACAGAAAATATTACATTCTACCTCTACAATCTAACTGTACAAGCGATTCACCACTGAGAGGGGGTTATAATCCTCCCTTTAATGAAATATCAATCACATTTCCTGCATGTATTTACCCGCCTGCTGTCACTCCACCAGGAGGGATCTAGAGGAACCTCCTGCAGAGCAACAGACAGACATACATGGGCAACCCGGTAATCCCTCCTTGCTCCCGAGTGAAGGGGCCCCTTCTGAAGTAGCAGGTAGCAAAGAGGTTAGCAGGGAGAGTACACCCGAGTGTCCATAATGCACTTTTCCTCCCATCAGGCACCCTGGGTGGCAGGCAAAAGACTATCCCTGCCAAGGAATTTTGTCTTTGGAGAAAATCACACAGGCCCTGCCCTGGTCTTGCAGTCCTTGTGACGGCTTCTATGTGGGCTGCGCAACACAGCAGTCCTCCTCACAAGTAAAAGCGTGGACTTGGCAACCTCCTCCGGATGTCCCCTTCTCCTCGTACGGGAACCGAATGGCTTCTGGAAGGCCGACCCGCCTTTACAATCAGGACTCGGTCTTTATGGATGGCACGTCCCAATTTCCACTCTTGCTGAATGTCTTTAAACCGGGCCCAAGCACCACTCTCTGGCACCCTTAAAGGTTTTGGGACGTGCAAAAACTCCCAGATCAAGTCATCTTCCCACTCTCCCTGTGAGCTCTCCACGATGTCCATGATCTGAGAGGGGACATACGGGTAGTCAAGACCCCACTCCAAAGCAACCCTATGTTGAATCTCCCTTTGAAAGCGAGAGAGTCTTGGCAGCTCCTTAGGCTTTCCTTTGCTGGGCAAAACACAGGAAGCCTGGGCCTTTATTACCCATTGCCTATAGGTGGGTACTCTGGTCTGGGTAGTGGAAGGTCGACTTACAAAGAGCCTGCTGTTGGAAACTGGGGTCCATACTGGGGGCTGTGGTTCTTCCTTGGCCTCTGAATGGGTCCCTGTAGAATGAGAGTCTCCTGTCTCCCACTCCTCCTCACTGGAGCTTCCTCAGTGGACGACCAGGCGAACAGTCTTTCCATAGACCCATCCAGCTAACCTGGAGGCACTATTTCCTCTAGCATGGGCTCCTTCAGGATGGGCACAGCAAGGGACTTAGAGCAGGCCGGCTCTTCAGGGATATCATCCGGTTCCTGCACACTGGCACCTGCAATCACCGGGCCCCTGGCCAGGCCATGGGTCGCCGAGGCATCCTCTTCTCCCTGTTTGTCCAGGAACTTTATAGAAGAAATGCCTGGCAGCGACACCACCTAATACCTGAATTCCTGCTGCACAGGCCCCAGCCTACAACACTACACCTCGAGCACCTACCTATGGTAGAGGGTGCTAGACAGATATATGTGCCTAGGTCACATTTAATGAATGGGGTTTGCAACCACTTTAAAAGCTGGATGTGAGGCTGGAGAAGGTAAGTAGACATTGTGTGCTGTCATACAATTAGATCTCTATGATATAAATTCTGACAAGTACTTCTTGTATGATGACTAGGGATGAGCCGAACACCCCCGGGTTCGGTTCGCACCAGAACCTGTGAACGGACCGAAAGTTCGCACGAACATTCAAACCCTATTAATTACAATGGACGCGAACGTTCAAAATCAAAAGTGCTAATTTTAAAGGCTAATATGCATGTTATTGTCATAAAAAGTGTTTGGGGACCTGGGTCCTGCCCCAGGGGACACGTATCAATGCCAATATTTTTTTTTTTTTAAAACGGAAGTTTTTTCAGGAGCAGTGATTTTAATAATGCTTAATGTGAAACAATAAAAGTGTAATATTCCTTTAAATTTCGTACCTGGGGGGTGTCTATAGGATGCCTGTGAAGGGGCGCATGTTTCCCGTGCTTAGAACTGTCCCTGCACAAAGTGTCATTTTTGCAGGAAATTTTTTTTTTAATTTAAAATCACTCGCGGCTAAAGAAATGCCGGCTCCCGTAATACAGAGAACAGTCATTCATTGAAAGTCATTGATAAAAAAAAAAAGTAATTGATAAAAAAAAAAAAAAAAAAGCATGGAGGTCCCCCCAAATTCAATTACCAGGCCCTTCAGGTCTGCTATGTATATTAAGGGGAACCCCGCTTCAAAGTTAAAAAAAATGACGTAGGGGTTCCCCTAAATATCCAAACCAGACCCTTCAGGTCTGGGATGGATTTTAAGGGCAACCCCGGCCAAAAAAAAAATGGCGTGGGGTCCCCCTCAAAATCCATACCAGACCCTTATCCGAGCACGCAACCTGGCAGGCCGCAGGAAAAGAGGGGGGGACGAGAGCGGCCCCCACTCCCTCCTGAACCATACCAGGCCACATGCCCTCAACATTGGGAGGGTGCTTTGTGGGTCTGTGACCCCTCAAAGCACCTTGTCCCCATGTTGATGAGGACAAGGGCCTCTTCCCCACAACCCTGGCCATTGGTTGTGGGGGTCTGCGGGCGGGGGGCTTATCGGAATCTGGAAGCCCCCTTTAACAAGGGGACCCCCAGATCCCGGCCCCCCTCTGTGTGAAATGGTAACGTCATGGGGACTTCCCTATGGCTTTCCCCATGATGTCAGAGGGGGCCCTCCGTTATAAAAGACCTGTCAGAAGCAGCGAAGCCTCACACAGCGGGAGCCTCCCATTGCGCGGAGCGTCCCAAGAAGAGACACCGACGACGTGGAAGAAGATGCCGGACGAGAAGACCAGAGCAAGAAGAAGCGGATCGGAGGAAGAAAAAGATGGAAGAAGAAGATGGAAGAAGATCCCGGAAGGAGAAGACGAAGAAACCGAAGGATGAAGAAAGGAAGAAGGAAGAAGACCAGAAGAAAGAGAATGAAAGAAGATTTTAAGAAAGCAATTGTCAGACCATCTCCTGTAATTTTTACCATTTTTTACACTTTTTTGGTGAAATGGTAGGGGTACTTTTGTACCCCCTTACCATTTCACACGGGGGGGGTGGGATCTGGGGGTCCCCTTGTTAAAGGGGGCTTCCAGATTCCGATAAGCCCCCCGCCCACAGACCCCCACAACCAATGGCCAGGGTTGTGTGGAAGAGGCCCTTGTCCTCATCAACATGGGGACAAGGTGCTTTGAGGGGTCACAGACCCCCAAAGCACCCTCCCAATGTTGAGGGCATGTGGCCTGGTACGGTTCAGGAGGGAGGGGGGCCGCTCTCGTCCCCCCCTCTTTTCCTGCGGCCTGCCAGGTTGCGTGCTCGGATAAGGGTCTGGTATGGATTTTGAGAGGGACCCCACGCCATTTTTTTTTTTTTTGGCCGGGGTTCCCCTTAAAATCCATCCCAGACCTGAAGGGTCTGGGATGTATATTTAGGGGGACCCCTACGTAATTTTTTTTTAATTTGAAGCGGGGTTCGGAACCCCCACGCTTTTTTTTTTTTTTTTTTATCAATGACTTTCAATGAATGGTTGTTCATTCTGGCCAGAAGGGTAAAGGTGGTTTAATGTGATACTGCAATGCTGTACTAACAGCACGCACACACTACACTAATCCCCAGAATCACAGCAGATAATGTCAGCACTCAGCACTGCAGAATGAATCACAGGCACAGCAGATGTCACTGACAACGTCACTTACTAACGCCGGAACACACTACATTAGGCCGCCGGCGCGGTGGCCTTATATAGTGTGGGGCGTGTACTAAACCCTCTGAGCTATAATTGGCCACAGGCATCCAAATTATTGCTCTCCTCGCCGCTGGCTCTATGATTGGCCAAGCATGCGGGGTCACAGTGCATGCATGGCAATCATCAGCCAGCAATGCACTGCGACTGGCGCAGTGCATTGTGAACCATTCGCATCACACAAATTTGATGCGAACAGCCCACATAGTTCTGGGCTCGACGAGCGGTCGAACGGCCGATGTTTGATTCGAACATGGGTTCGAATCGAACACCGGGCCCATCTGTAATGATGACAAGAGATAGGCATTGTGTGCCATTTGTATATTTAATTTTCTCATATTTACATTGTTTGAATAATAACATGCCATTAAAATATTTGCCGACATCTTATCCAGATCACTTATCGAGTCATTGACACTCCCCTGAATGATGGAAAAATGTATCCAACTTTATTACGTATTATACCAGACGACCGGGTCCGTTATGCCGCTATTTTTAAGTTATTGCAGCACTTTGGGTGGAATTGGGTTGGAATATTCTCATCAGAGGAAGGCAACGGTGATGAGGAGTCCCAAGAACTGAGTAAGAGGATGAGAGAACATGGGATCTGCACGGAATATATCATTCCACTCATTGGGAATAGTAAAAATGATATTCAGAAATTAAAGATTATTAGTGAATCAACAGCTAAAGTTGTCATAGTGTGTGGGCCTTACACACATCAATTTCATCGACTTGTTTCTCATATACCTTCTGTTATAAGAACTGTCACATTTATTTTTCCACCATCATGGAGTAAAATAAGTACTCTGTATATTGGTAAAGGTGACGCTACAATAATCAACAGCAGCTTCATATTTTTATGGTCATCAAAATTCAAAGAAGAAAACAAAATTTATACTCATAGCACGTTTCCTAATCGCTTACATGACCCAATACTGGAAGATATTTCGGTTTTCAGTTTTAACTGCCTCCTCACAAATATATACAAAAATGATTTTTTTAAAATATTATTTAAGCATTCTTACAAACCTTGTCCTAATTCAACAAATTGGTCATCCATATTAAAAAGTTCTACAATTATACCTTCCTATGCATACATGGCCTTATATGTTCTGGCTAGAGCTCTACATGACATGTACATGATGAACAATAAATCTAAACTGAATGGATTCCAGCACAATGTAAGTTAAATAATAAGTGTTTATATTATTATGATCCTATCCTATATTATATAAGAATTATGTGAATGAAGTGAGATCCCTCATAGCGTCCATTCACACTTGTGCGACTTCAAAATCGTGTGATTTCTATTGTGACTTTACAGTGCGACTTGATGTGACTTAAGTGCCATTTTGATGAGACTTTGGATGAGTGCAACTTTGACTTTGACCAATGTGATTGTTTGTGCTCTACAGAGTCGCATTCAAGTTGCATGTGTAACATGCAGGCGCAACTTAAATGAAACTTGAGGGTTTACATTGAAGCCTATGGCACTCAAGTCACATGAAAGTCTGACCAAAGCAGTGCAGGAACTACTTTGAAGTAGTTGCAAATTTAAGTCACACAGATATGAATGGTGCTCATTAGGAAATATGGGGTGCGACTTGTCATGTGATTTTGCGGTCCAAAGTCACACAATTTTGAATGTGGCTTTACTGTGTAGGTGATCATGAAAACTGCAATCACCTTTTTTTTTTTTGTAATTTATTGATTTTTTTTTTACTATTTTTATTTTTTTTAATAAAGAGAGTATGTCTCTTTAAAGATTTTGTGCATCTTGATTATGAGCCCCTGTCTCTAGGACTAAACCCATAAGGGTGAAACATCTCAAAGAAGTATATTTATTTTACCACATATCAAAAACAATCTTTATCAATGATTCATCATCATGAATTCAAATAAAGTGCATATTTAGTGAACTCCAATATTATAAACAAAATGATCCTTCTTAATCAAGAATAAAATCAGTTAAACAAAAAACAGTCCCATTATTCCTCTTCAAAAGATGGTTATCCACCTGTACAAATCCACATCCGTGATTGGAAAACTTTCACCAATTTGTGAAACGCCACCACCTTCTGAAATGAACACTCACCAGAAACAAGGTAAAAAGATATATTACATTATATATTTATATATTATCATCACATCAAGGTCCCCAGAGCCCCCTCATTACATCAGGGTCCCCAGAGAGCCTCCCTACTTACATCAGGGTCCCCAGACCCCCCTCATTACATCAGGGTCCCCAGAGCCCCCTCATTACATCAGGGTCCCCAGAGAGCCTCCCTACTTACATCAGGGTCCCCAGACCCCCCTCATTACATCAGGGTCCCCAGAGCCCCCTCATTACATCTGGGTCCCCAGAGAGCCTACCCCTTACATGAGGGTCCCCAGAGCCCCCTCATTACATCAGGGTCCCCAGAGAGCCTCCCTACTTACATCAGGGTCCCAGAGCCCCCTCATTACATCAGGGTCCCCAGAGAGCCTCCCTACTTACATCAGGGTCCCCAGAGAGCCTCCCCCTTACATAAGGGTCCCTAGAGAGCCCCTCTTACATCAGGATCCCCAGAGAGCTTGTAACGTCACCTGCCACAAGATGCAGCTTGTCACATCCCCTGTCACCAGATGCACATTGTCCCTTGCCGCGTCACTTGCCACGTCACCTGCCACCAGATACGGAATGTCACTTGACACGCCACCAGCCACCAGATGCGGATTGTCACCTGCAACCAAATTCATCACATGTGCATTGACTGGGTCCCAGAGAAAGGGTGGGCAGTGAGAGATGATGTAATCTCTCTGCTGCCCACAGCTGCACAGTAGGGGCAGAACAGCAGTGATGCAGGGCAGGTGGCTCGGGCATGGCCGCCGGCTCTCTGGCTCTGTCATGCTGCCTGCCGCACTCATTGCTGCAGAGAGGCCACGGCCTGGTAGTGGGCTCCAGCCCGGTGGTTGGGGACTCAGGGCAGGGCTGGCCCAAGACATTGTGCAGCCTGGGTCTAAAAAATTAAATGCTGCCCCCTGACAAAAAAAAATCATGCCCACCAAAAGGCCTCCACATCTATTATTTTATCATAATAAATAAAACTAAAATTACATTTATCAGGAAGTCAGATTTTGCACTAAACACAGAAGTGTGAACCTAGGTTAAGGGCTAGTATAGTATACAGACAGGCTAGTGTAGTATACAGACAGGCTAGGGTAGTATACAGACAGGCTACGGTATACAGACATGCTAGGGTAGTATAGAGATTCCCCCCTTCTGGGGGCCTCCTTATTAAAGGGGGCTCCCGGATTCCGATAAGCCCCCTGCCCGCACACTCCGACAACCAACGGCTAGGGTTGTCGGGAGGAGGCTCTTGTCCTCATTAACATGGGGACAAGGTGCTTTGGGGTGGGGGGGCCGCAGGGCCCCCTTTCCCCAGGGCACCCCCCCATGTTGAGGCTACGCAGCCTGGTACGACTCAGGAAGGGGGGCGCTCGCTTGTCCCCACCCCCTTTCCTGACCGGCCAGGCTGCGTGCTCGGATAAGGGTCTGATATGTATCTGGGGGGACCCCCAGACCGTTTTTTCGGCGTAGGGATTCCCCTTTAAATCCATACCAGGTGACGGGGCTAGCGAGGTGTCAATCTCGCCGATCGAGGCGGCGGCATTGACTTCCTTCGTAAGTCCTTCGTAAGTCCCGTCTACCTGGAGTCACGTTCTAAATAAACGGACTTTACTCCGTGTGTGGGGCAAGTCCGTTCATTTCAAAAGTCCCACGGACTAGCACACAGACGGCCGGATTTTGAATCAAAACTTCTTTCTAAGTCTGCCGGACTTTGGGGAAGAAAATGTCCGCCGGAGCCCACACCCCCCCGTTCCCGAGCAGGCTGGTGTTAGTAGGGCAGAGGTTGGAGATAATAGGGCAGTGGACAATGTCAGTTTTTATATTTTTTTATTATCTTTTTACAATTGTATTATTTTTTTACAATATTATTTTTTATTATTTTTTAGAAGCCCTGTTGGGGGCTTTGGTGCAATATCAGGGGTCTAAAAATACCTGTGATTCCTCACTTTTGAGACCAGAAAGGGATCGAGGACAGAGTCCCCTGTTCCTTTCTCTGCAGCTTAAGGGGCATAAGTCAGGTATGGTACATACATATTTACGTTGGTCCAGGTACACTCTTCCCAGGGATGGAGCCCGACCTGAAAACATCTAGGGGACAAACAGTAAAAAAGCGGGACTGCATAGAACTATGCACAGCCCGCACTTCCTTCCGGCTCTCTCCTCCTTGCTCCCAGGGCTGAGCTGACAGATGCCACTGTCACAAATTCTGCCAGCAGGTGGCGCCCCTCTCAATGCGGCGCCGGGGGCAGGTGACACCCCTGCCCCCCCCCACCCCCTAGTTTTGGCCCTGCTCGCTAGTAGAAAACTGAGCCCTGCTCTATCTATCTCCAACAACACACTGCAAAAGGTACCACTGGCAAGGAACCTTTTATAGTGTGGGGTAGCACAATGAGCACTGAGCCATAATTGGGCAAAGTCACCATGACTTTGTCCAATTATGGCTCTGACAGTGCTCTGTGCTCTGATTAGGCAATGCCCTGCACCTGACCTGATAGTAAAAATGGCTTTCTCATTTGTCCATTTCTACCTGAGATTAAAACACAGGCGCCACTCTAAGTGCATTATACAAGTAAATTTAATACATGAACGGGTATAGGTACTTACAAGAGTAAAGTAGTACAAGGCAGGCTGAAGAAGGAGCGCATGCTCCACAAACGCGTCGCCTATTGGTTTATGATATCCTGGTAGTGACGTCATCCCCCAGATCCCTGTGTTTTCCAGATCAAGGAAGTGTCTGCAACCACCGGCGCTGCCCACTCTGAGCCACCAGCGAGAAGCCTCCCAAATGCACTCTCTCCACGGACACCCGGCAATTTGTGCCCAATGCCTTTTACTACTTTACTCTTGTGAGTACCTATACCCGCTCGTGTATTAAATTTACTTTTATACTGCACTTAGAGTGGCACCTGTGTTTTATCCTCAGCTGTTCCAGAAGTTACTTCTTACCTTCCACTGGGCTGTCTTCCAGGTGCTATCACATGGACTACATGGACTTTTATTAGTCATTTTTTTAATTCCTCTTGACCATCCCCATCCCCCATGATGTCAAACAGGCTGGCGTGCTAACACCTAGCTTGTCGCAAGCGCCAACTTATCTCTATGTGTGTTGCTATGTTCATTTCTACCTACCTTCCATCATATATTACACACTCCTCTCCTAAAATGAATGCTTCCTGTAATAAACTCCTCTCCTGTACAAACTGCCCTCTTTTACACCCTCTACACTCATCTCCTGTACATATTGCCCTTTGTAATACCCTCCACACTCCCCTCCTGTACATACTGCCCTCTATCATACCTTCTACACTCATCTCATGTACATACTGCCCACTGTCATACCCTCCACACTCATATCCTATACATACTACCCAGTCATACCCACTTCACTCATCTCCTGTACATACTGCCCTTTGTCATACCCTCACACTCCCCTCCTGTACACACTGCCCTCTGTCATATCTTCCACACTCATCTCCTGTACATACTGACATGGTAAAAATCTGACTGTCTGTATAGCAAACAGTCAATTTTTCCTGTTTCTAATATAACCAATGATTCTTTCCATCTTAATGATATAATTCCTTAAACTTAGATCTTCCATTACCTCCCAAACCCCTTCATCCATGCATTCATCCTTATCTCAGCATAGCATCCATACATCACCTTTCCAGCCTAGCTGCTTCCCATCTAAGTCCCATATAAGAGCCATCACAAGTAAGTATTCTTACAGCCTCATCTCAGCCCCCTCATTCAAACCTTACCAGCCAAGCATTGCATTAAAGGAGCCATTCCCAGTATAATATTACATGTTCATCTCAGCATCGGGGCAGCATCTCTGACCCTGTCCCAGCTCAGTGAACTCCTTTATTTGGAAACCATTCAAAAGCCCCCCCTCAAAGGCTTGCCTCCAACAGCTAAACCCCTCCCACAAAGGATGTGGCCTCATCTCATTCACACAGGATGTGAATGACCATATAAGGACATACAATACAATACAATACAATGGTGTTACAATACAGGGACAATTGTTTTCCTTCAAAATAACCAATCACAGAATACATTCAAATAGACTAAGCAGTGATGTCCAAACTGTCTAAATGCTTTCAATGACAACGAACGATATAAAGCCATGGCTCCGTGGGCCATAATATTTATATCGTTATGCTAAAGTTCCAATGTACACAGAGATGTTCGTTTGAAGTTATTAATGCAGTCACCGGGAAATGGCCGGTGAGGCACAAATTAACTTCCTTAAACCAGCAAACACGTCTGTAGTGTCCACAGGAAGATTTCCGTAGCCAATGGTCTTCCTCCAGCGTCTTTATGTGCGAATACCCTCACATGAGCGCATTACAGCAAAACCGACACTGGGGGGCATCTGACAATATAAATTAATAAAAATTTCCATGACAATACTGCCCTTTGCCATACCCTCCACACTCATCTCCTGTACATATTGCCCTTTGTCATACCCTCCATACTCCTCTCCTGTATATACTGTCCTCTGTCATACCCTCACATTCCCCTCCTGTACATACTGCCCTCTGTCATACCTTCCAAACTCATCTCCTGTACATACTGCCCACTGTCATACCCTCCACAGTCATATCCTGTACATACTGCCCAGTCATACCCACTTCCCTCATCTCCTGTACATACTGCCCTCTGTCATACCCTCACACTCCCCTCCTGTACATACTGCCCTCTGCCATATCTTCCACACTCCTCTCCTGTACATACTGCCCTATGTCGTACCCTCCTCACTCATCTCCTGTACATACTGTCCACTGTCATACCCTCTACACTCATCAGACATTTGTATTCCTTCAAAAGAACCAATCACAGACATGTATACATTCAAATAGACTAAACAGTGATGTGTGCAAACGATCAGGTGCAGAGCCATGCTTTCTGTGAGACAAAGGTTACACTAGAAAGCTAGCTCTGCACAAGACCACGTCCAAACCGTCTAACTGCTTTCAATGACGCGAACCATACAAAACCATGGCTCAGTGGGCCATAATATTCATATAGTTATGCTATAGTTACCATGTACACAGACATGTCTGATCGGAGTTATTAATGCAGTCGCTAAGAAGTGGCCAGTCTCTTGGTGAGGCATAAACGAGCATCCCTAAAAAGCACATTACAGCAAAACCGACACTGGGGGACATCTGACAACATACATCTATAGGAATTTCCACAACACCCTCCACACTCCTCTCCTGCACATACTGCCCTCTGTCCAGAAAAATCCCTTTGCCCAGCAAATTTATCTCTAGCCATATTCCAAAACCTAGAAAATTGTCAGGCCATATTCTCTAATCTCCAGCCGTATTCCAAAGCCTAGTCATGATATCCTACCCCAATTGATCATATTCCAAGCATAGTAACAGATGACTTCTCAACAAAAAGTTTCCCTCCCGGTGACTCCCAAGTAGAGTAGGATGCTGAGCCACATCTCCCCTTAAGTTCCTCCTTCCTGGCAAGACACTTTCTCTCATTGCCACGGGAGATGACTCTCAGCTGAACCTTTCTAAATCTTTCAAGCATGCTGAATTCTCTCTCTTCCTCTTTACTTTGCCTTCATCATCTGTAGACAACATCTTTAAAGTCAGCAGGCTTGACCTCACCAGCATTGCTACGGGACACCTCTTAAACTTCTGGTCAGCCTCCTGCTCTTTCCTGGCAGTCAGAGCAGACTTTCTAAATGCCTGGCCATGTCACCCTGTGCTGTAAGTTGGAACGAAAGGCACTTGGAGACAGCATGCCCCCACTCAATGCACTGCAAACAATACAATTGCCTCAGTGTCTTGTCTGGGCTTCCCACACTGAATCCCCTTGCATGCTGAGGACTTTATTAATTGATAGCTGGTCTACTTGCACCAGCATTGCCATGGGCAACAGCATGTACCTCCTGGATATGGACAGACACTCACACTGAGAGCTGGCCTGCCTGCCTGCCTCCATAGCTGGGGTTACTGATCCCAACACATGCTGACACTATTCCACAGCAGACTCCGAAGCAGGAGGATTCTCCTGATAGCTACCTTCAGGACTTGAACAGGTGAAGACAAGACACTGAGGCAAGTTCATCAGACATGCAATAAATGTACAGAAATTATTTTACTTTTGGAAAAAGCAATTGGCCGCAGCCTTTATTGTTGGTTTATTTAAAAAAAAATGTAATATATAAAATCACATCAATAAAAATGCATGTATAATTACAATGCATGTATAAATAATAACTTCAACCACTCAACCACTCAACAACTCATTGAAAAATGTTGTGGTCTGAAATGAGCTTTCACAGGGTGACACCGTGAATGCACAAAGTAGCAATGTGCCAATGTCCCGATATTAGTTATGAAGAAAGAAAGAAGCTAGTTGGTTGGACTTTAGGAGGCACATGGGTAGCTGATCTAAAAATAGTTATATTTATTTAATCAAGTATATAAAACACAGTTACATGTAAAAAAAATCAGATAAAGTTGGTATTAGTGGACCCTTGCATAACACATCTGACACCATATAATAGTGATAATAACACAATACAAAACCAAAATCCACAGGTAGCAATCAGAATGGATTTTTCAAAATACAATCTCCAAAAAGAGAGCAAGGTATTGTGAGGATGTTGGGTCAGAAGTGTGAATCCATAGGTAGTTCGGTCATTAGCTCGACATGTTCCGCATCGAAAAACGCTTCTTTAGAGCAATTCAATTCTGACAAAATATATATATAAAAATCTTGAAAAAGTCACGAGCTGCGTAACGTGACGTAACGCGTGGGTACGCAAACCGGATGTAAACAACGCGGACCGAAAGTCAGCGCCGCGGAAAGGAAATAGATTAAGAAGGGCCTGCAAAACGTTGTTTGCGCTCTGATACAGATTCACATTGGCCCAGATTTTTACATTTTAATGTAAGCAGCCCAAAATACTCGTATTAAAGTTTATTTTACCTGGGTAACACACCACCTTGAGCATTATTTTCATTTCATATGAATACCAATATGGAGCATGGAGGATTCACACCATCACATTGTTAAACAACTCGGCTACCAGGGAGGACAAAGAACCAAAAAATAGCAAATATAGCAAATAGGGTGTAGCGACAAAATATGCGACTTATCTTATTGCCAATAAGCTTTTTAACTTTTTATCTGGTTTTTATGCATGCGGCAGATGTGCGACTTGTAAGCATGTTAAAAATAACATCAAAAAACGCAAAGATTTTATTTCCAATACTACAGAGCAACAATATACTATTAAAGATCTGATTACATGTACAACAATAGGAGTTGTGTACATGTTAGAATGTGATTGCGGCCTGCAATATGTGGGTCGCACGTCGCGAGCTCTACATGTACGCATTGGGGAACACATTAGCAATATAAAGCGAGGT
This sequence comes from Lithobates sylvaticus, assembly GCA_028564925.1. Lineage (NCBI taxonomy): Eukaryota > Metazoa > Chordata > Amphibia > Anura > Ranidae > Lithobates > Lithobates sylvaticus. Next base: position 771,974,884 of record CM053026.1, on the reverse strand, counting down.
ATAAAAACGCATAGTGTGTCTAGACATTTTAGAAATTGCCACCAGAGGGACCCAAAATGTCTCAAATTTTGGGGAATAGAAAAAGTTCCTAAACATTGGAGAGGTGGGCACTATGTACGACAATTAAGTCGCAGAGAATCTTTCTGGATTTATGAAATGAAAGTTATGGCTCCCGCAGGGTTGAACGTTGATTTCGACCTGAATTGTTTTATTTCTAACAGATAATTATTTTTAATATATTTTTTAATATATTTTATATCTCACATATATTATATATTAATTGTTTGTTTTTATATATATATATTTTATATATATATTATAATTTTTTCATATCCTGTCCTTTTTATGTATTTTAAAGATTATTCTTAATATTTTATGGATCATGTTGATATTTATGTATTCTCGTCACATTATCATGTATTCATTATTTTAGTATGGTATTTATTTCTATGATGGTTGCGGAATGACGTCACTCCTTTTTATATATTTTTAATACTTTTTAGTTAAAAGGTATAATTTCCCCTTATATTTTAAGGGTGTTTTTATCTATGTGTAGATTTTCTGTTTTTAATAGTGTGGAGCGCCCCTTTAAACTAGGCATGTCTCACTGAAACAGAACCAAATGTGACCAGTCAGTGTGGTATCCACTGACATTACTTTCTTTAGGCGTATTGCTTACTGCTGCTCATTCTGGTTCTTAATCTGGCTTAGTTTACATGTTGAAAAACAAACAACCACCGCTCCAAGACTCTCCTTACAAGCGAATGCTCCTGCTCCTGTGTGGGAGCCCCAGGTGCTGGCTAATAGCACAATGATTAGAAATCAAAAGGAAGAACTCCGGACAGCCGCACACCGGGAAAATAAAATCCAAAGGGTTTATTTAAAAGCAAAAAGACACTACAATCCAAACACGGCAAAAAGGGGGGTACAGAGCTGACGCGTTTCGCACTGTATTTCAGTGCTTACTCATAGCTGATATACTCTCAAATGGACATCAAATATATATGGTTACAACGTATAGGTCACATAATTACATGATCGAAAAAAGCTGTGTTTGGATTGTAGTGTCTTTTTGCTTTTAAATAAACCCTTTGGATTTTATTTTCCCGGTGTGCGGCTGTCCGGAGTTCTTCCTTTTGATTTCTAATCATTGTGCTATTAGCCAGCACCTGGGGCTCCCACACAGGAGCAGGAGCATTCGCTTGTAAGGAGAGTCTTGGAGCGGTGGTTGTTTGTTTTTCATCTACACAAAAATCTCTGGACTTTGCTCAATCCCTCCACCAGCTTGGATTTTCCCTACATCAGCGATATTTTTGCCTCAAGAAACCATCTCCTATAATTTGTGTTCATCTTGGAGCTATAAAATCCACCTTTACATCACTAAAAGCAATGGACAACACTATTCCATCTACACCTTCGGCTGAAGGTGGGTACAGCAGAACCCTCACGGCATCATGTAACAATCCTTTGAGACAATCCACACAGATGCAAATGACACAATCACTTGATGATGATGGTGTTGCACTTATTCGCCACTTTAGAAGTTTGGAACATTTAATGGCTAAAGAGATCAGAGCCTATTGGGACATCAACTTCTTAAGCGAGTACATATCATTGGCGCACATACCTAGAGGGTTGAGGATCAAGAAATTCCCTTCCTCGGATCTATTTGATGAACATCATAAAAAGGAATGGACAGAGACACTAGACGCTTGCTCGTTCAAACTAATGAGCATCCTGGTTTCCTCAAAGAAAAAAGATATGGAGGTTTTGCAGTCTGACATTTCTGCAATACAGAGCGATCTCGCTGCACTGCAAACACATACGGACTTTGCGGATTTTGATGCACGGCTAAATAGTAAGCTAGACAAGCTGGAAAAATCTGTCATAGATGGTAAACGGGGAAAGATGATACGAGATAAAACGGACTATGAAACCAATAAGGTTTATGTTTGGAAGAGGCCACCGTTTTTTCAAACCAGATCACGCAAAAATAAATCCAAACAAGTCAGCTTCTCGGATCAGGAAAGTGACATTGGAGAAGACACATTGGTTTACAATATGTCAGACTCTTCACCAGATAGAGCATCTGCACCCATTCACACGGAGCAGGATGCATTAACCAATAGACGCAGCCCAGGAAACCCTCACGGACCCGGTCAAACCAAAAAGAAGAAATCGTCCATAAAAAAACGAGGAGAGGCGGCAAGAGACATCAACACTACAAAGGACACTCAATATGCACTGCGGGGCAAAAACAGGAAGCAATCCTAAATGTTATCAACATATCCAGCAGACCCCTCAAGGAGGAAGAAACCAGTCTTTTATCTAGGGGACTTAACTTTTGTCCTAACAGACATTTTGATTTGTTTGGGACAATATTAGACGTTAATAAGTTTTCACGTATTCTGACCTTGAGAAAGCATTTTCTGCAGTCTAATACACAAGATATCATGATTCCCCCCGATACCAGCGACATAGGTGAGTCTGTTCCTCTTTCTTCACCTAAAAGGTTTTCAGAAGTTTGTGCACTCCAAGATCTGGTTGAACTGCTGGAGGAGTCTGATCCCACCCCCTGTGACCCCACCGATACACAAAGTAGGGTTTCATTTAAGTTGAGATCTGATTTTTACCCTGTGGAGTCCAGAGGGAGGGATCTTGACCTATTCCAACGATTAGTGGAGAAGGATTTAGTCCAGCTCGCACGCGGGTGTCGCAGAGAATCTTCTCCCCAAAATCTTACACAGACAGAATTAGCCTCTCTTAGATCACTGTCAGCGGACAAGAGCATAGTCATTAGAAGTGCAGACAAAGGGGGTAGTGTGGTTGTCCTAGACTCCACCACCTACAAGGACGAAGCACTGCGCCAATTGTCTGACTCTGACACCTATCAGCGCCTCAGATCTGATCCCACTCAGGTATTCAGAACCAAACTATCCACACTATTAGATAGAGCAGTGGCATCCGGTATCTTTTCCTGTACTGAAAAAGCATTATTTATCCCAGACTGTCCCATTATACCAGTTTTTCATCATTTGCCGAAAACGCACAAGGGCTTCACGCCTCTTACAGGTCGTCCCATAGTGGCAGGCATAGGGTCCCTAAATGAGCGTTTGGGTGAGTGGGTGGACAACCACCTCCAACCTCTAGTCTCCAGCTTGCCGGGTCACCTCAGGGACACCAAGCAACTGCTATGCAAATTACACGACTTTGAGTGGCAACCATCATTCAGATGGATCACATGCGATGTGACTAGCCTTTACTCAAGTATACCCCACCACTTGGGATTGCAGGCAGTTGCATGGGCTCTGAGGGAATCTGGCAAGTTTTCACTGGTGCTACAAGAATTCATTGTCCAGGCCCTGGAATATCTTTTAACTCACAATTTCTTTATGTTCGACGGGGACTTTTATCTCCAGAGATGCGGGGCCTCTATGGGAGCGAAATTTTCGCCTTCCCTAGCCAACCTTTATATGGGTTGGTGGGAGAGGACCCGCATCTTTGGACATGACAGTCCCCGTCGAAACGACACAATCTTTTTTGGTCGATATATAGACGATCTGCTGTTTATTTCCAGTGATGAACATACTGACCTATGCACTTGGCTCATGTACCTTAATGACAACGATTTAAATTTACGTTTTACGGGTACACTCAATGCCCATACCATAGAGTTTCTGGATGTTAAACTTTCGGGGGTTGATGGTAAAATAGTCACAAGTCTCTATAGGAAGCCCACTGCGGGCAACGTTTTGCTTAGAGCAGATTCTGCGCACCCAGGTCATACCATCAAAGGGGTCCCATTTGGTCAGTTCCTCAGGCTAAAGCGTATCTGCAGCACATCAGAAACCTTTCATGCTGAAGCCAAACTTATGGCATCAAGATTTGCAAGCAGAGGATATCTTAGTACCAATATAGACAAGGCCTACACAGCTGTTAGTCTAATCTCAAGGGACAGTTTGCTAAAAGACAAGCCCCGTAATCAACACCCCCACAAGTCATCATTGTCTATAGATAAAATACCCGTTTTTTCTACGCCATATAGCACTGAATATGTTAACATCAAAAATATCATTATGAGATACCTTCCTGTCTTGTATGGAGATCCAGCATACACTAGTGTTTTGACGAACGGCATCAAGGTAGTCTCACGGAGGGCCCCTACTCTAGGCAATTCTTTATCACCCAGTCTGTTTCTTTCTCATCAGCCCAAACCCAATTGGCTTCACTTCAAAGGCAATTTTAAATGTGGCCAAAAAGGGTGCGCATACTGTACACACATAAAAACTGGACCTGATATTAAGTCCTGTACCAATAAAAAAACGCACGAAATATGCACTTTTATCAACTGCAATACGTCATTCCTGGTTTACATCATTACATGCACCAGTTGTCACATTCAATATGTTGGTCGCACTACACGCCGTTTGAAGGACCGGCTATACGACCACTTGTATGACATTACCAAAAATCATTCTACCAATGTAGCTAAGCATTGGAACCTGGTGCATGCAAAGGATGTTTCCAGTTTGGTTATGCAAGGGGTTGAAAAGATAGTAACGCCTAAACGGGGAGGGGACAAATTCCGTCTATTATGTAAACGTGAAGTTTATTGGATCTTCATTTTCAATACGAGAATTCCGTCAGGTTTGAATTTTGAATGGGATGTTTCCCACTTTTATGAGTGATAAAATCCTTTCGCCTTTTTCTTTTCTCTTTGGATCCTAATGTAATTACAAGACCTATCATGTGCTTCACACACATCTTTTCGGATGTCATATCCCTCCCCTATAAAGTTTTCCACCATATACAGCCATATAGGCATATAAGGCTATGAGATATGCTTCTTAAACATCCAGATTACAGATAAACATTGGTAATGGTTGATCTCCGTCTGTAAGGATAAACTAGGCTGTCTTCTCCTCCTCCTTTCCACTAGTTTTTGCCAGTTTCCGCGATATCTCTAAATCTCAGTGCCCCATACACACATCGATATCGGTCAAAGTCCCATTTTAAATGTGATGGCCGATACCTTCTGATAGGGTTAATTTCTTACTTTAACTAGTTCTCAAAGCGATGAATTCCAGTTACTGACCGTACATCTTCTACACACATAGAGTAACCAATAAAGGCTCAACATCGGCTTCATTTGTGTGTAGCAAGCAGGATTCTGCAATAAACCAATTATCAAGACACAGCGGTCTGTGTCTCGTGCAGGTTACCAATGGGGCACTATTACATTAACAATGATGATTAGGCGATATGGATACATCTTCCATAGGTTTTACAGCTGCCGATTCCATTCAGATTTAATGTTTTACTATTCAAAGGTTTTTTGCTGTTAGTGTGTCACCCAATTTTTGCCATTTCTATAAATGGGATTACTATGGGAAAAGACCACCATGTGCACACAATATAATACTGATGTATTGATTTATACAATATAGCACAAATGTATTGATTTGATATTAATCCTTCAGGAAATACTGTCACTTTCACTACACAATGTATACTGCTATCACTATGAATGCATCAGTTTTTGTAAATATTTTTGGATTTCCACATGTGCTGCTCAATGGGCTTTGTTCAAGGAATTCGGTTAACACTCATTTATTTATTCATTATTTGCCCATCCATTATCCATTATGTTGGTTCATTCATACATATGATTGAACCACTGTGATTACACTTTACACACCGTTTAACGTCAACTGATATCAATACACCTGCAAAATGCACATACTTTCCAAGACTCCACCATAATCTTTGAGTTTCTGAAGCAATTTAACGCACTCACCCATGCATTCTGGCTCTTTTATTTTATTTATTTATTCACACAAAACAGAATTGCAAAATACACCTGCAAAATGCACATACTTTTCAAGACTCCACTATAGTCTTTGAGTTTCTGAAGCAATTTAACGCACTCACCCATGCATTCTGGCTTTATTTATTTATTTATTCACATAAAAAAGAATTGCAAAATACACCTGCAAAATGCACATACTTTTCAAGACTCCACTATAGTATTTGAGTTTCTGAAGAAATTTAAACGCACTCACCCATGCATTCTGGCTTATTTATTTTTTCACATAAAAAAGAATTGCAAAATGCACCTGCAAAATGCACATACTTTTCAAGACTCCACTATAGTCTTTGAGTTTCTGAAGCAATTCAACGCACTCACCCATGCATTCTGGCTTATTTATTTATTCACATAAAAAAGAATTGTGGTTTATTTATTTACACAAAATAGAATTGTTTCATACGATATTTCAAATTTCCCGGTTTCTTCACTATAAGTTTTTAATTTGCTTGTCTTTTTAATTGGTTATACTCGGTCTCATGGTCCATTTCAGCTGCACATCTTGAAATCCAATCAACATCAGACTCTGCTTGTTTGCCACAGCTTTTTTCGATCATGTAATTATGTGACCTATACGTTGTAACCATATATATTTGATGTCCATTTGAGAGTATATCAGCTATGAGTAAGCACTGAAATACAGTGCGAAACGCGTCAGCTCTGTACCCCCCTTTTTGCCGTGTTTGGATTGTAGTGTCTTTTTGCTTTTAAATAAACCCTTTGGATTTTATTTTCCCGGTGTGCGGCTGTCCGGAGTTCTTCCTTTTGATTTCTAATCATTAGTTTACATGTTGCTATGACGCCCACTCTATTATTTACAACAGCACAGCAGCGGTATTCAATTTACCTAAATGACAAGTGTTTTTCCCATTAGTGCTGTCTCTCACTAACCTAACCGCGGGACCCGATTGGTCTGTCAGCGGTTGTTATGGCTATATATAGATTGAGCGGGTCCTCTCGTTGCTACCCTGCCCCACGCTGAGGAAGTCCCGCCTGGACGTAACGCGTACGAGGGTCAGGGAGCACGAGTGACGTCACCCGCGGCCATCTTGGATTTACTATACAGACAGCGTCAGCACTCGGGACTGAGTGCTGGAGAATGTGAGTTCAATTTATGTTTTTCCTTGTGCATATTAAATTACTTTTGAAACAGAGAGCACTAGGTTGTCCCCTTCTTTACCTTTATATATTTATGCTGGATACCACTTGGACCTGGTTGTTTCCTTTGACGTTTGAGATGAGATCCTGACGGTGGAGACCAGAGTTTGAAGTAGCTACATATTGCTTTGTGACCTATTGTAGGTCGAAGCAGGGAGGTGAGAGGCCATCCTTACTTTCGGTGAAGGGACCACCACCACAGTGATTTGTTACTGGATTTTGTCACCATTTCCACTTGAAGCTGCTGTAGTTTTGCACATGCACTTTATACTGGAACTTTCATTGATTTTATTCTGGGACTATTTAAAATCACATTGATTTATTCATTTTACCATTTATTATTTTTGCGCTGCACTATCTTATTATATTGGAGTATAGGTAGTCCCACACAGCTCTGAGGGGAATTATAGGCAGTCCCACACAGCTCTGAGGGAAATTATAGGTAGTCTCACACAGGTCTGAGGGGAATTATAACTAATCCCACACAGCTCTGAGGGGGATTATAGCTCCTCCCACACAGCTCTGAGGGGAATTATGAAATTTGAAAAAAAAAAAAATAAAAAATAAAAATAATAATAATAAAAAAATAAAAAATAAAATAATTTTAGAAAAAAAAATGAAAATTAGGAAATTTGAAAAAAAAATCTTTTTGGAAAAAATAATCTTTTTGGAAAAAATAATCTTTTTGGAAAAAAATAATCTTTTTGGAAAAAATAATCTTTTTGGAAAAAATAATCTTTTAGGAAAAAAAAATAATTTTTGAACAAAAAAAAATATTTTTGAAAAATATTTTTTTAGAAAAAATTACATAAAAATAAAAAAAAAAATCATTTAAAAAAAAAATCATTAAAAAAAATAAATAATCATTTTTGAAAAAAAATAAATAAAAGTTTAGTTACTCAAGCCACTCCACCCAGTTACTCCGCCCACTCCAGTAGGTGGAGGCAAGAACACGTCACACAATTTCCCCAGAAATTGTATCTTTTCTAGTTATTATTATTCTTATTATAGCCAAATTTACCACCCTAACTCCTCCCACAGATTATAGGTAGTCCCACACAGCAGAGGGGAATTATAGCTCCTCCCACACAGCTCTGAGGGGAATTATAGGTAGTCTCACACAGCTCTGAGGGGAATTATAGGTAGTCCCACACAGCTCTGAGGGGGATTATAGGTAGTCCCACACAGCTGAGGGGAATTATAGGTAGTTCCACACAGCTTAGGGGGATTATAGGTAGTCCCACACAGTTGAGGGGGATTATAGCTCCTCCCACACAGCTCTGAGGGGGATTATAGGTAGTCCCACACAGCTCTGGGGGGATTATAGGTAGTCCCACACAGCTCTGAGGGGAATTATAGGTAGTCCCACACAGCTCTGAGGGGATTATAGGTAGTCCCACACAGCTCTGAGGGAAATTATAGGTAGTCTCACACAGCTCTGAGGGGAATTATAGGTAGTCCCACACAGCTCTGAGGGGGATTATAGGTAGTCCCACACAGCAGAGGGGAATTATAGCTCCTCCCACACAGCTCTGAGGGAATTATAGGTAGTCTCACACAGCTCTGAGGGAAATTATAGGTAGTCTCACACAGCTCTGAGGGGAATTATAGGTAGTCCCACACAGCTCTGAGGGGGATTATAGGTAGTCCCACACAGCAGAGGGGAATTATAGCTCCTCCCACACAGCTCTGAGGGGAATTATAGGTAGTCTCACACAGCTCTGAGGGGAATTATAGGTAGTCCCACACAGCTGAGGGGGATTATAGCTCCTCCCACACAGCTCTGAGGGGGATTATAGGTAGTCCTACACAGCTGAGGGGGATTATAGGTAGTCCCACACAGCTCTGAGGGGAATTATAGCTCCTCCCACACAGTTTAGGGGAATTATAAGTAGTCCCACACAGATCTGAGGGGAATTATAACTAGTCCCACACAGCTCTGAAGAGAATTATAGGTAGTCCCACACAGCTTTGAGGGGGATTATGAAATTTGTAAAAATAATAATAATAATAATTTTAGAAAAAAAAATGAAAATTAGGAAATTTGAAAAAAAAATATATATTTTGAAAAAAAAATTATATTTTGAAAAAAAATTAAAAAAAAATCATTAAAAAAAAATTTTTGAAAAAAAAATTATAAAAAAAAAAAATTTTTTGGAAAAAAATGTCATTCTTGAAAAAAATTAATAAATAATTTTATTTAAAAAAAATCAATCATTTTAGAAAAAATATTTTTTGGAAAAAAAATCATTAAAAAAAACACAGCTCTGAGGGGGATTATAGGTAGTCCCACACAGCTGAGGGGAATTATAGGTAGTCCCAAACAGCTCTGAGGGGGATTATAGGTAGTCCCACAAAGCTCTGAGGGGATTATAGGTAGTCCCACACAGCTCTGAGGGGGATTATAGGTAGTCCAGGGGGATTATAGGTAGTGCCACACAGCTCTGAGGGGAATTATAGGTAGTCCCACACAGCTCTGAGAGGGATTATAGGTAGTCCAGGGGGATTATAGGTAGTCCCAAACAGCTCTGATGGGAATTATAGGTAGTCCCACACAGCTCTGAGGGGGATTATAACTAGTCCCACACAGCTCTGAGGGGGATTATAACTAGTCCCACACAGCTCTGAGGGGGATTATAGGTAGTCCCACACAGCTCTGAGGGGGATTATAGGTAGTCCCACACAGCTGAGGGGGATTATAGGTAGTCCCACACAGCTCTGAGGGGGATTATAGGTAGTCCAGGTGGATTATAGGTAGTCCCACACAGCTCTGAGGGGGATTATAGGTAGTCCCACACAGCTCTGAGGGGGATTAAAGTTAGTCCCACACAGCTCTGAGGGGGATTATAGGTAGTCCCACACAGCTCTGAGGGGAATTATAACTAGTCCCACACAGCTCTGAGGGGGGTTATAGGTAGTCCCACACAGCTCTGAGGGGGATGATAGGTAGTCCCACACAGCTCTGAGGGGGATTATAGGTAGTCCAGGGGGATTATAGGTAGTCCCACACAGCTCTGAGGGGAATTATAGGTAGTCCCACACAGCTCTGAGGGGGATTATAGGTAGTCCAGGGGGATTATAAGAAGTCCCACACATCTCTGAGGGGAATTATAGGTAGTCCCACACAGCTCTGAGGGGGATTATAGGTAGTCCAGGGGGATTATAGGTAGTCCCACACAGCTCTGAGGGGAATTATAGGTAGTCCCACACAGCTCTGAGGGGAATTATAGGTAGTCCCACACAGCTCAGGGGAATTATAGGTAGTCCCACACAGTTCTGTGGGTGATTATAGGTAGTCCCACACAGCTCTGAGGGGGATTATAGGTAGTCCCACACAGCTCAGGGGAATTATAGGTAGTCCCACACAGCTCTGAGGGGGATTATAGGTAGTCCCACACAGCTCTGAGGGGGATTATAGGTAGTCCCACACAGCTCTGAGGGGGATTATAGGTAGTCCCACACAGCTCTGAGGGGATTATAGGTAGTCCCACACAGCTCAGGGGAATTATAGGTAGTCCCACACAGCTCTGAGGGGGATTACAGGTAGTCCCACACAGCTCTGAGGGGGATTATAGGTAGTCCCACACAGCTCTAAGGGGGGTTATAGCTAGTCCCACACAGCTCTGAGGGGAATTATGAAATTATGAAATTTGAAAAAAAAAATAATAATTAAAAAAAATAATAATAAAAAAATAAAAAATAAAATAACTTTAGAAAAAAAAAGAAAATTAGGAAATTTGAAAAAAAATCTTTTTTGAAAAAAAAAATAATTTTAGAAAAAAAATATAATTTAAAAAAAAAAATAATAATAAAAAAAAAAATCATTAAAAAAATAATAATTATTTTTGAAAAAAATAATAATTTTAGAAAAAACATAAAAAATGTGATTCTCGGAAAAAAATAATAATTTTATAAAAAAAATCAATCATTTTAGAAAAAAAGGAAAATTAGGAAATTTGAAAAAAAAAATCATTTTAGAAAAAAATAAAAATAAATCATTAAAAAAAACCATTTAAAAAATAAAATCATTAAAAAAAATAATCATTTTTGAAAAAAAAAAAATTAAAAGTTTAGTTACTCAAGCCACTCCACCTAGTTACTCCGCCCACTCCAGTAGGTGGAGGCAAGAACACGTCACACAATTTCCCCAGAAATTGTAGATTTTCTAGTTAAGTGTTCTTGCATAGCAAGACCACTTACTGTTATCTCACATATATATTATTCTTATTCTTATTATAGCCAAATTTTGCACCCTAACTCCTCCCACAGCTTTTACGCTACATATACCGAATATATACCAAAACGTGCGGATTGTTCCCGAATGGTGTGCTATTACTTTGTGGAACGTTTCGCCGAATGGTTCACGAAATATCGTAATTTTTGCGGCAATATTTGTCCCATAGTGAATGAATGGAGGAATGTTCAAAACTAGAGTGGGAGGTGACAAAAGCTCTGAGGAGAATTATAGGTAGTCCCACACAGCTCTGAGGGGATTATATGTAGTCCCACACAGCTCTGAGGGGGATTATAGGTAGTCCCACACAGGTGAGGGCGATTATAGGTAGTCCCACACAGCTCTGAGGGGAATTATAGGTAGTCCCACACAGCTCTGAGGGGGATTATAGGTAGTCCCACACTGCTCTGAGGGGGATTATAGGTAGTCCCACACAGCTCTGAGGGGGATTATAGGTAGTCCCACACAGCTCTGAGAGGAATTATAGGTAGTCCCACACAGCTCTGAGGGGGATTATAGGTAGTCCCACACAGCTCTGAGAGGAATTATGAAATTTGAAAAAAAAAAAATAAATAAATAAAAAAAAAATAATAATAATAATAAAAAATAAATAAAATAATTTTAGAAAAAAAATCTTTTTTGAAAAAAAAAATCTTTTTTGAAAAAAAAAATCTTTTTTGAAAAAAAAATTATTTTAGAAAAAAAATATCCTTTAAAAAAATAATAATAATTAAAAAAAAATCAAAAAAAAATTTAAAAAAAAATATTTTTTATAAAAACAAAAATCAATCATTTTAGGAAAAAAAAGGAGCTAGTGTGTGTGTGTGTGCTCTGTTAGTACATCACACATAAAACCACATCAGACTCTGTATCTGCTATAAGCCCAGTTGTTGTCAGTCATATAAGGCAATCTCTATCTGCCGTAAGGCCCAGTTCTTGTCATCGAAGGCAGACAGGCAGGGAGCAGTCATTTTAATGATGCATAAAGGGAAAAAAAAGTGAAATATTCCTTTAAATATGGTACCTGGGGGGTGTCTAAAGTATGCCTGTGAAGTGGCATGTGTTTCCCGTGTTTAGAACTGTCCCTGCACAAAATGACATTTGTAAAAAAAAAGCCATTTAAAACCGCTTGCGGCTTTAATGTCATGTCTTGTCCTGGCAATATGGCTGAAAATCCTTGAGAAAAATGGCATGGCTACCCCATCACCCCCCCCCCCCCCCACCCCAGCCCCTTTGGGTCTTGTATGGATATTAAGGGGGACCCCGCACCCAAAATAAAACCCTATACCTACAACCCTATATACTCTGAACAGCACTATATAGGTGGTGCAAACAAGACACGGACTGTAGGTTTGTTCTTAAGTAGAATCTGAACAGGTACATTATGAAGTGTAGCTCCATCCCAAAAAAATCTATTTTTTTAAGCTTTTTGGAGAACATGGGAGGGGTTATCACCCCTGTAACATTTGCTGTCTTTGCACATCTGTTCAGAACATTTCACCTCACTTTCCGTCCCAATGACAAATGTTTTTGGAAAAGTGGGGTTTTAATTGAAACAAGGATTTGGTGATAAAGCATCAGTAGAGAGGAGATACCTTTTTCCCAAATTAAATCTAACAGGATAGAATTTCCCTTCCTAGGGGTAGATTTCCTCTCACTTCCTGTTTTCTCTTTCCGTTTGCAAGTAGGAGTCGTTTGTAAGTTGGATGTTTGAAAGTAGGGGCCTGCCGTATATACTCTGCAGAAATTTGCCCTATTAGATGTTGGTGTAGCCACAAGACTGGTGGGCACAGGAATGGGCCCTGCTGTGAGTTAATAGATCAAGATTTGTACTTGCATGCACCTGTTGAACCGGGCAGAAAAATTGGGGCCTTTGGCGGTGGTGGTGGTGGTGGTGGACGGTGTTGCCACAAGACTGTAGGCCCTCATAGTTACTCTTGGTGGGCGCAGGAATGGGCCCTGCTGTGAACTATTAGATCAAGATTTGTAATTACACGCCCCTGTTAAACAGGGGCTGAAAAATTGTGCCTTAGGCATTGGTGCTGGTGCCACAACACTGCAACCCCTCACAGATACTGAACTCTTAGCACAGCAATGAGACCTGTTGCAAAGCATTGCCTAAAAATTGTAATTACACGCCCCAACAGGGGCTGAAAAATTGTGCCTTAGGCACTGGTGCTGGTGCCACAACACTGCAACCCCTCACAGATACTGTACTTGGAGCACAGCAGTCACACCTGTTGCGAAGCATCTTTTTAAAAAATTGTAATTACACGCCCCTGTTATACAGGGGCTGAAAAATTGTGCCTTAGGCACTGGTGCTGGTGCCACAACACTGCAACCCCTCACAGATACTGTACTCTGAGCACAGCAATGAGACCTGTTGCAAAGCATTGCCTAAAAATTGTAATTACACGCCCCAACAGGGGCTGAAAAATTGTGCCTTAGGCACCGGTGCTGGTGCCACAACACTGCAACCCCTCACAGATACTGTACTTGGAGCACAGCAGTCACACCTGTTGCGAAGCATCTTTTTAAAAAATTGTAATTACACGCCCCTGTTATACAGGGGCTGAAAAATTGTGCCTTAGGCACTGGTGCTGGTGCCACAACACTGCAACCCCTCACAGATACTGTACTCTGAGCACAGCAATGAGACCTGTTGAAAATCATTGCCTAAAAATTGTAATTACACGCCCCAACAGGGGCTGAAAAATTGTGCCTTAGGCACTGGTGCTGGTGCCACAACACTGCAACCCCTCACAGATACTGTACTTGGAGCACAGCAGTCACACCTGTTGCGAAGCATTTTTAAAAAAAAAATGTAAGTACACGCCCCTGTTATACAGGGGCTGAAAAATTGTGCCTTAGGCACTGGTGTGGTGGCATGGATCATTGAGGAGGAGGAAGAGGATAGTCAGTGAACATAACAGGACAGTCACTCAGCATCAGCATAGGCAGTCTTGAAGGGATGTGACATTATAAATTATTCCGTTATATCCGCTTCAGGTGCCTGGTAGCTGGTGGTGATCCAAGACTGATTCATTTTTATGAAGGTCAGTCGATCAACCGAGTCGGTGGACAGGCGCACCCTATGATCGGTGACAAATCTTCCAGCAGCACTGAATGTGCGTTCGGAAAGAACGCTGGATGCAGGACAGGCCAGTAGCTCAATTGCATACTGTGCAAGCTCTGGCCAGTGATCCATCCTCAGGACCCAGTAAGCCAGAGTATTTTCGGTGGGAAAGGTGTCCAAGTCTGACCTTGCCCCTAGGTATTCCTGCACCATGTATATCAGACGCTGGCGATGGTTGCTGGAACCGATCATACCTTGGGGCTGCGGACTAAAAAATTGTCTGAACGCATCGGTCAGACGTCCACCTTCCCCACCGCTCCTTCTGCTACTGACCGAAGCCTCAGCAACTCGTCGTCCAGGACCAGGAGTTTGTAACCTCCCAGTTTCTGGGAACGCATTGCACAGACCTTTCTGCAAGGCCTCCCTGAGATGTCTCATCCTCTGCTCCCTCTGCGACGGCAAGATAAGGTCCGCAACCTTACCCTTGTACCGTGGATCAAGGAGAGTGGCCAGCCAGTAATGGTCCCTCTCCTTGATCCGAAGAACACGAGGATCCTTCCGCAGGCTTTGCAGGATCAGGGAGGCCATGCAGCGTAGGTTAGCTGAGGCATTCGGTCCGGAGTCTTCTGGGTCACTGAGGATGACATGATCGCCAGCCACCTCCTCCCAGCCACGTACAAGTCCACTGGTTTGTTGGGACTGTACATCATCCCTAAAAGACTACTGCTGCTGATGCTGAGTGCCAGGCTCCACCTCCATGCTCACACAATCCTCCTCCTCCTCCTCCTCCTCCTCTTCCTGTGTGATGGGTGGGACAGAAGGAACACTGTCTGGATAAAGGGGGCCTTGAGAGGCAAGGAAGTCCTCCTCTTCCTGCCTCTGTTCTGCCTCAAGTGCCCTGTCCATTATCCCACGCAGCGTATGCTCCAACAGGTGGACAAGAGGTACAGTGTCACTGATGCATGCACTGTCACTGCTCACCATCCTCGTGGCCTCCTCAAATGGTGAGAGGACAGTGCATGCATCCCTGATCATGCTCCACTGGCGTAGGGGAAAAAAGCCAAGCTCCCCTGACCCTGTCCTGGTGCCGTAGTCGCAAAGGTACTCATTGATGGCCCTCTGCTGCGTGTGCAGTCGCTGCAGCATGGCCAACGTTGAGTTCCACCTGGTGGGCATGTCACATATTAGGCGGTTCTTGGGCAGGTTCTACTCCTTTTGCAGCTCAGTCAGCCGAGCACTGGCATTATAAGATCGGCGGAAATGCACACAGACTTTCCTGGTCTGCCTCAGGACATCCTGTAAGCCTGGGAACCTGCCCAAGAACCGCTGCACCACCAGGTTGAGGACGTGAGCCATACAGGGCACATGGGTGAGCTGCCCCTGTCGCAGGGCGGAGAGGAGGTTGGTGCCATTGTCAGAAACGACCATTCCTGGCTTAAGCTGGCGTGGTGTCAACCACCTCTCGGCCTGCCCCTGCAGAGCTGCCAGAACCTCTGGCCCAGTGTGGCTCCTGTCCCCCAAACACACCAGCGCAAGCACGGCATGGCATCTTTTTGCCTGCGTACTCGCGTAGCCCCTTGTACAGCTACAGAGCACCGCTGGTTCCGAGGACAGAGCACTGGAGGAAGAAGAAGAGGAGGGGGTGGAGGAGAGAGGTGTGTCACAACCAGTAGTAGCATTTTGGAGGCGTGGTGGCGGAACAACCTCCAACACTACTGCACCTTGTCCTGCATCCCTCCCAGCTGCCAATAGAGTGACCCAATGGGCCGTGAAAGAAAGATAACGTCCCTGTCCATGCCTGCTGGACCATGAGTCAGCGGTAATATGCACCTTACCGCTGACCGCCCTGTGCAGCGAGGCATGGACATTGCCTTCCACATGCCGGTAGAGAGACGGAATCGCCTTCCGTGAGAAAAAGTGGCGTTTGGGAACCTGCCACTGAGGAACCGCACATTGAACAAACTCACGGAAGGGGGCCGAGTCTACCAACTGAAAAGGCAGCAGTTGAAGTGCTAGCAATTTAGCCAAGCTAGCATTCAACCGCTGGGCATGTAGATGGCTGGGAGTATACTTCTTTCGACGGTCCAGCAGCTGGGGCAGGGAAATTTGCCTGCTACAATCGGACGTCGGTGTACTGCAAGTACTTGGTTGTGACACACCTAATTCTACACCTTCAGTCCTCTCAGAGCAGCTTTCAGAGAGGACTGAAGATATAGTGGGGATGGAGATCCCAGCTGATGAGGAGCAAGGAGAGGTCCGCTTTGTTCTTTGGTGTGGGTCTTTTATGTGTGCTTGCAGGTCGACATATGTCTGCTCATGCTTGTGGTGCCCAAGCGGCTGATGTTTTGGCCACGCCAGATACGCTTGAGACAAATATTGCAAATAGCAGTGGTGCGATCTGATGCACTCGTCTCAAAAAAGGCCCACGCCAAAGAACTTTTGTGATAACGTGCAGAGGCAGCGCCCTGCACAGGCGGAGCTCTGCGGTGTGGTACAGTTGCTGTGCTGGCCTCTAGCTGGCCTCCAGGGGGCATCCTGCCTCGTTGGACATGTGACGCCGCATCCTCCTCCTCCTCCTCCTCTCTCCCTTCAGGCACCCACGTGGAGTCAGTGACCTCATCATCCCCTCCCTCTTCACCACTAGAGCAAACCTGGCAGTAAGCTGCAGCTGGTGGAACAGTACTGCCAGATTGCTGTCCTTCAGCATCCCCTCTCTCTGCGCGCACACTACTGCCTTCCTCAAGCTGGGTATCATCATCCGAGCCTTCGAATTGTTGGGCATCCTCCTGGAGCATGTACCCAACACTGTGCTCAAAGAGTTCGGGGGACTCCTCAGGAGGACATGGTGGGTCTAGGGAAGGGGTGGCTGATGATGCCATTGAGTACGCGTTGGCAGCTGCTCTGCCAGTACCCTGAGCCTGGGTGAGAGAGGATGAGGAAGATGAGGAGGGCTTGGTCATCCATTCTACCAAGCCTTCGGCATGTCCAGCTGCCGAAAACAAAGACAAGCGTGTCCCATGGCCACGTGCTGATGACGATGCACGACCACGTCCACGGCTAGCACTGTTGTCTCTAAAAACAGAGCATGCCTGCCCTGTGTTCTTGCCTCGGCACGCTCTGCCTCTCCTTGGCGGTCTTCCAGCCATTGTAGTCGGTAGTGTATATAGTATAAAAAATGGGTGCTGCTGAGAAGAAAATATAGGAGCTCTGTGTGGCACTAACACACTAGAAGTCCTATAGGTGCTTCTGGGAAGAAAATATAGGAGCTCTGTGTGATGCCACTAACACACTAGAAGTCCTATGGGTGCTGCTGAGAAGAAAATATAGGAGCTCTGTGTGATGCCACTAACACACTAGAAGTCCTATGGGTGCTTCTGGGAAGAAAATATATATAGGAGCTCTGTGTGATGCCACTAACACACTAGAAGTCCTATGGGTGCTTCTGGGAAGAAAATATAGGAGCTCTGTGTGATGCCACTAACACACTAGAAGTCCAATGGGTGCTGCTGAGAAGAAAATATAGGAGCTCTGTGTGATGCCACTAACACACTAGAAGTCCTATGGGTGCTTCTTGGAAGAAAATATAGGAGCTCTGTGTGATGCCACTAACACACTAGAAGTCCTATGGGTGCTGCTGAGAAGAAAATATAGGAGCTCTGTGTGATGCCACTAACACACTAAAAGTCCTATGGGTGCTTCTGGGAAGATAATATAGGAGCTCTGTGTGATGCCACTAACACACTAGAAGTCCTATGGGTGCTTCTGGCAAGAAAATATGGGAGCTCTGTGTGATGCCACTAACACACTAGAAGTCCTATGGTTGCTTCTGGGAAGAAAATATGGGAGCTCTGTGTGATGCCACTAACACACTAGAAGTCCTATGGGTGCTTCTGGGAAGAAAATATAGGGAGCTCTGTGTGATGCCACTAACACACTAGAAGTCCTATGGGTGCTTCTGGGAAGAAAATATAGGAGCTCTGTGTGATGCCACTAACACACTAGAAGTCCTATGGGTGCTTCTGGGAAGAAAATATGGGAGCTCTGTGTGATGCCACTAACACACTAGAAGTCCTATGGGTGCTTCTGGGAAGAAAATATGGGAGCTCTGTGTGATGCCACTAACACACTAGAAGTCCTTTGGGTGCTTCTGGGAAGAAAATAGGAGCTCTGTGTGATGCCACTAACACACTAGAAGTCCTATGGGTGCTTCTGGGAAGAAAATATAGGAGCTCTGTGTGATGCCACTAACACACTAGAAGTCCTATGGGTGCTTCTGGGAAGAAAATATAGGAGCTCTGTGTGATGCCACTAACACACTAGAAGTCCTATGGGTGCTTCTGGGAAGAAAATATGGGAGCTCTGTGTGATGCCACTAACACACTAGAAGTCCTATGTGTGCTTCTGGGAAGAAAATATGGGAGCTCTGTGTGATGCCACTAACACACTAGAAGTCCTATGGATGCTTCTGGGAAGAAAATATAGGAGCTCTGTGTGATGCCACTAACACACTAGAAGTCCTATGGGTGCTTCTGGGAAGAAAATATAGGAGCTCTGTGTGATGCCACTAACACACTAGAAGTCCTATGGGTGCTTCTGGGAAGAAAATATGGGAGCTCTGTGTGATGCCACTAACACACTAGAAGTCCTATGGGTGCTTCTGGGAAGAAAATATGGGAGCTCTGTGTGATGCCACTAACACACTAGAAGTCCTATGGGTGCTTCTGGGAAGAAAATATAGGAGCTCTGTGTGATGCCACTAACACACTAGAAGTCCTATGGGTCCTATGGGTGCTGCTAAGAAGAAAATATAGGAGCTCTGTTTGCTGCCACTAACACACTAGAAGTCCTATGGGTGCCTTTGGGGTGCAATGCTGTGCTAACAGCACTGCGGTTGGTACTACTGCAATACTGTACTAACAGTAAGCACGCACCAGACTAATTCCCAGCAGCAGCTAAAAACACACTAACTGTGCAATCAGCAGCAATGAACGATCAATGACAGGTAGCAATGGTTTAGCAAAGAACTAGCCAATGGTTTAGCAAAGAAGAGCAAATCTTTCTGGAGCAATGAATCAAGCAAAGACACAGAATCAGCAGACTGATCTCTCCTAAAGCCGGAACTCATGTGACCGGCGCCGACGGCGTGGCGGCCTTTTAAATGGTGGGGCGTGTACTAAAGCCCCTGAGCTTTAATTGGCTACAGGCGTCCTGCCTGTAGCCAATTATTGCTCTCCGAGTTTCCGGCGCTGTGATTGGCCAAGCATGCGGGGTCACAGTGCATGCTTGGCCAATCATCAGCCAGCAATGCACTGCGCCGGCCGCGCCGGCCGCAATGCATTGCGGGGCCGCTCGCATCACACGAATGTGATGCGAACGGCCCAAATAGTTCTGGGCTCGCCGAGAGACCGAACGCCCGAACGCCCCCCCAAAGCGCCTGTGAAGTGCGTGAAAAATATGTAGAAAATTGTACGGGTAGGGGGGCCATTGCTTTGCCAGCCAATTTGTAATACATTTTCTATTTTATCAGATAAAATCTTGATTTTCATTTACTGCTTGTGTTTCTTTTTGCTGTCTCCTAGGTTCTCCTAGTGCACTTGGTTTTCTTGTCAATTGGTTTTTCCATAATTAAATAACACCCATTATCACTGTAAAGGCCAACTTAATACAAAAACTGGTATTGATCATTGAAAGAAGAAGCCACACATTGTTAAATATAAAATCTTTTACTCCGTGCACTTGCACATGTGCATCGTAAAACATTTATTGGTTAAAAAACAAAAATCTTGGTTTGCTAAAGTTCAACCTTTTTTTTTTTTTACGGCACATAAACAGACAGAACTCAGGAACTTGCAAAGTTCAACATTGAAAAACTGAAGGCAATATCAGACATTATAGTGTCCAAAATGTGTTGATCTTGCCTTCATCAGCTGGTGTGATGTCACCCCCGTAAAAGCCAAATTTTGAAGATGCACACAAATTTGGAGTCAAACTGGGAATTTTCCTCCTGATCTCATGCATAATGTCAACATGTGCTACCTCCCATCATGGGGATGGATGTGTTTTGGTGTCCTAAACTTCTTTTTAAACTAATTATCATGACCAAATTTAGTTAACCCTGTATCTGGCAAAAACATTGTATTTAGTTGGCAAACGAACAATGTTTACTACGACCGATTACTGTGCCCACAAACATGAAAGTCGCCATTTTAACCAATTCGTGCCTGCGTTATAGCCGAAAGACTGCTACAGCGTGGACGCTCCCTGCCGGGAGGGCGTCCCTGGCATCCTCCTGTTTACTTCCACAATGCGCGCTCCTGAAAGCGCGCATCGGGGAAGTTCTGTGCTGGCCGTGTCCCTTGGACACAGACAGTCACAGATCGCTGTAAATGGCCAATCACAGCGGCTGTTTACAGCGCGATCGGCGTGTCCAATGAGAGATGATCTCATATGTAAACATATGAGATCATCTCTTAGCGCCGCTCTCCCTCCTCACACAGAGACAGCGTGTGAGGAGGGAGAGATAAACGGCTGCAGTGCAGCGGCCTTAAGTAGAAAATAAAAATAAAAAATAAAGTGCTATCTGTCCCCACTGCCATCTGTCCCCACTGACACCTGTCCCCACTGACACCTGTTAGTGCCATCTTTCCCAACTGCCACCTGTCCCCAGTGCCATCTGTCAGTGCCACCTGTCCCCAGTGCCATCTATCAGTGCCACCTGTCCCCAGTGCCACCTGTCCCCAGTGCCATCTGTCCCCACTGCCACCAGTTCCCACTGACACCTGTCCCCACTGCCACCTGTTAGTGCCATCTGTCCCCACTGCCACCTGTCCCCAGTGCCATCTGTCAGTGCCACCTATCCCCAGTGCCACCTGTCCCCAGTGCCATCTGTCAGTGCCACCTATCCCCAGTGCCACCTGTCCCCACTGCCATTTGTCCCCAGTGCCACCCGTCCCCAGCGCCAGCTGTCAGTGCCATCTGTCTCCAGTGCCATGTATAAGTGACATCTGTCATCAGTGCCACGTCAGTGCCACGTGTCATCAGTGCCACATAGTGCCATCTGTCATCAGTGCCATATCAGTGTCACGTATCATCAGTGTCACATATTAGTGCAATCTGTCATCAGTGCCACGTATCAGTGCCATCTGTCATCAGTGCCACCTGTCAGTGTCACGTGCCATCTGTTATCAGTGTCACGTTTTTTTGGTGATCAAATACCACCAAAAGAAAGCTCTATTTGTGGGAAAAAAAAGGACAAATAATTAATTTGGGTACAGTGTTGCATGACTGAGTAATTGTCATTCAAAGTGTGAGAGCACCAAAAACTGAAAATTGGTCTGGGCAGGAGGAGGGTTTAAGTGCCCAGTAAGCAATGCAGTGGCCTTAAGTAGAAAATAAAAATAAAAAATAAAGTGCTATCTGTCCCCACTGACACCTGTCCCCACTGACACCTGTTAGTGCCATCTGTCCCCACTGCCACCTGTCCCCAGTGCCATCTGTCAGTGCCACCTGTCCCCAGTGCCACCTGTCCCCAGTGCCATCTGTCCCCAGTGCCATCTGTCCCCACTGCCACCTGTCCCCACTGACACCTGTCCCCACTGCCACCTGTTAGTGCCATCTGTCCCCACTGCCACCTGTCCAAAGTGCCATCTGTCAGTGCCACCTGTCCCCAGTGCCATTTGTCCCCAGTGCCACCTGTCCCCAGCGCCAGCTATCAGTGCCATCTGTCTCCAGTGCCATGTATAAGTGCCATCTGTCATCAGTGTCACGTCAGTGCCACGTGTCATCAGTGCCACATAGTGCCATCTGTCATCAGTGCCATATCAGTGTCACGTATCATCAGTGCCACATATTAGTGCAATCTGTCATCAGTGCCACGTATCAGTGCCATCTGACATCAGTGCCACCTGTCAGTGTCACGTGCCATCTGTTATCAGTGTCACGTGTCATCAGTGCCACGTATCAGTGCCATCTGTCATCAGTGTCACGTATTAATGCCTCCTGTCATCAGCGCCACGTATTAGTGCCATCTGTCATCAGTGCCACGTAATAGTGCCACATGATATCAGTGCCACGTATAAGTGCCATCTGTCATCAGTGCCACATATTAGTGCCATTTGTCATCAGTGTCACGTGTCATCAGTGCCCCGTATTAGTGGCATCTGTCATCAGTGTCACTTGTCATCAGTGCCACGTATCAGTGCCATCTGTCATCAGTGCCACGTCAGTGTCACGTGTCATTGTCCTGGTGCTCCAGGGCCTTCAAAAGTGTAATAGGTAGTCAACAAGTTAGATGTGTAATTTATGCTCCTAGAACACGTGATGGCGCTCCCTGCATGTTGGGCCTCTCTAAGTGGCCAGGCTGTGAAAAAGTCCCACACATGTGGTATTGTAATACTCAGGAGGAGTAGCAGAATTTATTTTGGGGCGTCATTTGTGGTATACACATGCCATGTGAGAGAAATAACCTATTACAATGACAATTTTGTGGAAAAAAAGAAAAAAAATCTTCATTTTGCAAAGAATTGTGGGAAAAAATGACAACATCAAAAACCTAACCATGCCTCTTACCTTGGAATGTCTACTTTCAAAAAAGGGGTATATTTGTACTTTCCTGGCTTGTTCAGGTCGCAAGAAATGAGATAGGCCACCAGTACATCAGATGTGATCAATTTTGTATGATTTGTTCCACAGCTTGTGGACTCTCCAACTTTCACAAAGACCAAATAATATCCACTAATTTGGGTTATTTTTACCAAAGACATGTAGCAGTATAAATTGTGGCCAAAATTTATGAAGAAAATTTAATAATTTGCTAAATTTTATCACAGAAACAAAGAAAACATTTTTTTTTCCTAAATTTTTGGTCTTTTTTTATTTATAGCGCAAAAAATAAAAAACCCAGAGGTGATCAAATACCACCAAAAGAAAGCTCTATTTGTGGGAAAAAAAAGGACAAAAAATTATTTGGGTACAGTGTTGCATGACTAAGTAATTGTCATTCAAAGTGTGAGAGCACCAAAAACTGAAAATTGGTCTGGGCAGGAGGGGGGTTTAAGTGCCCAGTAAGCAAGTGGTTAAACTGTACAACAGTAAAGAAAAGCACGTGGGACACACGACAACTACTTACTTTTTAGAAGAACTCTCTTGATTCTTCTGTACTGATCCTGCTCCCTCAATTTCAGGTTTGACCAGGGTTTTCTCAATTGATCCTTGGATCGTCCTACCCCAAAGTTCCTGTGCAGACTCTTCACAACCTTAGCCATTATCTTGGCCTTTCTCAGATTTGCGTTTGGGTAAGGTCCATAATTCCCATCATAGTCGCTCCTCTTCAATATGTCGACCATCTTCAATATCTTCAAAGGACATAGTTGAGGCCTTAAATCTCCTCCTGGATCGTGACGTTTCTTGCTCTGGGCTTTCCTCTTCGTTACTGCTATTACGCACCTGCTGTGTCTCCACCATGTTCCTCTCTCACTCCGACGAAAGAGACGGATGGGGAATATTCTAGAAAAAACATCAGGGGTGGGCAACGCGGGCGAAGTTTCACACATGCACAGTGTATCTAAAGCTTACATGCGTGTGTCATACTTACGTTCTGTGTGCGGAGGAAGGAGGAACGAAAGCAACGAATATAATAATGAAGGTAACATTTTAACTTGGGACATGGGTGGCCTATACTGATTCTAGATTGAGGCCTATATTGGGATAAGATTAGCCTGATATTTAGTGTTTTTGTCTTTTGTTTGGCAAAAATGAAACAATTTAAAGACCCGGATTTCCTGCTGGAATTTGTGAAGGCGCAGGTCCCCAACGCAGACATCGAGTTTGTGGAGAAGAAAATTGGTAGCTTGAGAAGTACGCATAGGAAGGAGCTTCAGAAGGTCCAGAAGTCCATGAGATCAGGAGCAGCAGCAGAGGACGTGTATGTACCCAGTGTGTGGTACTACAACAGGATGCGGTTTCTGGAAGACCAGATTGAAGCCAGGGAATCACTTTCGACTCTTCCGGCCCCCCTTCCATCCACCCTTCCCTCATCCCTTCCCTCAACCCAAGCTGAGGCTTCCGAGGACCAACCTGGGCCTTCCATCCAGGAAGAAATTGAGGAGCCCAGATGGAACCAGGTATAGTATTTTTAAACATATTTTTTGTGGGAAAATTATTGTTGTTAACTAGATGTTATTATTGATAACCAATGAATGATTTAGCAAAAAGTGTTTGACATATCAATAGACAGAAGTGGGCAAAAATGATTGCGACAAGAATGAAAAATGCTGAGCTCAGAATGATAGTCTTTTCTATTTATTAACCACTTGCCGACCGCTCACTGTATATATACGTCATGTTTTTGAAGAGGGATATCTCGGTAACGGCAGCAGCTGCTGCCACAACTGAGATATCCATCTTTACAATGAGCGGTTCTGTTTACGATAATGGTGGTCTCTGCGGTGGGTTTACTGCAAGATCACCGTTATCGGCAGCGGGAGAGGTGCCACCCCCCTTCCCCCCGCTCTCCCACGCCTTCCGCCGCTTACTGGAGCCATCGGTAGCGGCGGAGGCGATCGGGTCCTGCTGCGTGATGGGTATGGAGACGAGTGAGGCTAAGAAGGCCCCCACTCGTCTCTATACCATAGGAGGGCGGAAGCGATGTCAAAACGTCACTTCCGCCCATACGTCTTAAAGGAACATTTTTTTCAATGTCATTTTTTTAAATTACATTTTTTTTTCAATTTTTTTTCTTTGCATTTAAGTCCAAATATGAGATCTGAGGACTTTTTGACCCCAGATCTCATATTTAAGAGGACCTGTCATGCTTTTTTCTATTACAAGGGATGTTTACATTCCTTGTAATAGGAATAAAAGTGATCCATTTTTTTTTTTAAACAGTGTAAAAATTAATAAATTCAAGTAAAATAAATAAGAAAAAATAAATTTAAAATCCCGTCCCGACGAGCTCGCGCGTAGAAGCGAACGCATATGTGAGTTGCGCCCACATTTGAAAACGGTAGTCAAACCACATATGTTAGGTATCGCCGCGATCGGTAGAGCGAGAACAATAATTCTTGCCATAGATCTCCTCTGTAACTCAAAAGATGCAACCTGTAGAATTTTTTAAACGTCGCATATGGAGATTTTTGAGGGTAAAAGTTTGACGCCATTCCACGAGTGGCCCAATTTTAAAGCATGACATGTTGGGTATCAATTTACTCGGCGTAATATTATCTTTCACAATATAAAAAAAAATTGGGTTCATTTTACTGTTGTCTAGTTTTTTTATTCAAAAAAGTGATTTTTTTTTTTTCCCAAAAAAAGTGCGCTTGTAAGACCGCTGCGCAAATACGGTGTGAAAAAAAGTATTGCAATGACTGCCATTTTATTCTCTAGGGTGTTATAAAAAAAACAATATATAATTTTTGGGGGTTCTAAGTAATTTTCTAGCAAGAAAAAAATGTTTTAAACATGAAAACCCAGAGTCTGAAAAACAGGCTTGGTCATTAACATTCAACAGTCATGAGCTGAAAATTGTGTGTGATTGATGAACCAAACACTAAAAATATGTCCCTTTTTCATACACAGGAAGACCTCAGCCAGGACGAGGATCTGGAATGTGGCAGAAAGGAGGAGGCAGGGGGAAGTTTCAGTCAGGAGGTGGCGGGGTCCAGCCTCACCCAATCTCAGGTGTCTCCCCTCCGCCTTCCACCCAAAAGGCCCAGGAAGGGGAGGAACGTGGAGGAGGCAGCACTGGCCCTCATTAAGGAGAGGCCTATGGCATTTATATAGCCTCAAGTCTACCTCCAGAGCCACAGACTGCAGGGAAGGCTGCAGGGAAGAGTGTGGAGGGAAGGCTGCAGCGAAGAGAAGAAAGTGATTGCCTGGCTTCAGTCTGTTCTGACAGAAGACGCAGGCTGTTGTAGTACCACAGCCTGGGGACATATATGTCATCTGCTGCTGTTCCTGATCTCTGGGAGTCCTGGACTGGATTGTGCTCCCTTCTATATGGACTTCTCAAGCTACCAATTTTTTTAGCCACAGAGTTGATGTCTGCCCTGGAGGCCAAAGGCTTCGCAAACTCCAGATGTTTCTCCAGCGTTGCCTTCCCTCTTTATTTTGTTATTATGAACCAGAATAAATGGAGATTTTTTGGTTATGAAAATACTTGCCTATGTGTTTTTCTTCAAATAGGTCAGTTTGTTTGTGTGTAGGCAGGCACATTTCAAAAATACAAGGTCAAATTAACAAGGGACACCAACACCAACCTCCTTGAGGTTTACAAATACAATATATGATGGTGTTGTGGAAACGTGACAACACAAAAAAAAATATATGGATATCACTATAAAATTATAAAAAAAATAAAAAAACAACAGGAGATCTTGATTAAAAAACAAAAAGACTATAAAAAAAAACTTCTAAACATTATTATGGAGATCTGGCTTTAAAAACAAAAAAGATTATTCAGATCACGAGCAATAATAAAGAAATAAGTTTGTGAGAACTCTGTGAATATCAGCAGCAAAACAACTTCATTCTTCTAGCATAATAAAGAAGAAGAGAATGCGCTGCATTAAACTATTTAAAAAATTTCAGCGTGATGAATGTGCCATCTCCATTACGAACGGTAGTTTTACCATACAGAGCGCTTCCGTCTTGTACTTGATTCTGAGCATGCGTGTTTTTTTTTGCACGTCGGTATTGCATACACACGAACGCATTTTCAGATAGGAACTTTTTCCGACCGAAAAATAGAGAACCTTCTCTCAATCTTTTGCTGGTGGGAATTCGGCCAGCAAAAGTCAGATGGAGCATACACACGGTCGCATTTTCTGACCAAAAGCGGTCTTTTGTTGGCGCATTTTCCAATTGTGTGTACGCGGCATTAGAGTAATAGCCTGAGAGTTATAGACAGAAAAAAAAAAAATATATATATATATATATATATATATATACACAAATTTATCCAATCTGAAAATAAAACAAATGATTGATGATTCTCAGGATTAGTGGGTTGGAGGATTCTTTTCATATCAGAGACGTGTACATGGAGACATTGCAGGATAATTAAAAAGTAAAGAATGTGTGATTCCCCTGATTCATTCATTTCTATTCACATTTATAGAATAGCCAATTAGTACATTGAATCTGATCACTTTGTATTTTATCTCAGACTTTGTATAACTGTATATGACAATGTGTGTATTTCTGTCTTCCATGAAAAGCTGCAAAAATATGTGAGAAATGTTCATTACACGGATGGAACCAAGATGAAATTTAATGAGAAGAATGAAATGCCAAATAATCTTTTTTTACACAGCATGTTTTATGCTAACAGGTCATGTTTGTTTCTTTCCACAATTTCCCTTCTTCGTGGCCCAGACTATGTGCCTGAAACATTTCCCATTTTGAGTGAACCTCGCTTCTGGAAAACCGGCAAAGTAAGAAATGACTTGATGTTTTCTGTTTATATTGTTTGCTGAGGAGGTCCATCATTTGGATTTATAGCCTTGTTTTAAGATATACTAGCAAATGTGGATGTCCATGAAAGGGGTCATTTTTGGAGTCAGTGAAGATTGTTGATTGCGGTAATTTTGTGGATGTAGAACATTTCTTACAAAATACAGTATTTATATTCTATTTTGTGTATAGATGTGTTATGGAATAATTCTTTGGAATATGTGACATGAGATATAATTATTAAAAGAGAAACAGCAGCACTGAAATCAAGAGATTGTCAGTAATACATCCAATGGGGCCCTCAAGAAGTTTAGAATGTCCTTACATGTTCTTATCACTTCTTGAAATATAAATGTTAAGAAAATAATTCTAACTGGGTGCCTCATTGTGTTTTTCATGTTGCTGGTCAACATAAATCTCATAGGAACCTGCAGAGCTCCTGGAGGTGTCTCCTGGATAAATGGTGCCTGATATAATGTGACCATACAGGAATACTTCTGCTAGTTGGTGACAAATTATATACAGTGACATTAGTAGATGTGACAGTTGTGAGATAGTTTATTAGATGTGAAAGTAACACACTGAATTCAGTGGCATCAGTCATTATGACAGTTGATGGGAGATTCTGAGCAGTGACTGATGTCATTATGGGATAGATTTAGATACAGTGACCCAGACACTTTTGAGGGCCATCCTGTCATGAACCTAGTGCCACCGACAATTAGAGTCCTCAAGACATGAGCAGAATATGGCTCTAGGAAGATCAGTGACACAACAGGTGCAGAGAAGCTCGAGCTGGATAAGGCCAGAGAGGAGGGCTACACATTTGCCGCCCTCCCTTTCCTGGTGACCCAGGGTGCATGCATGGATAAGGGTCTATTTTGATTTTTTTAGGGAAACCCCATGCCATTTTTTCTTGCTTTACAAAAATGTGTACTGTCCCATTTAAGAAAGTATATTCTTGGATTTTGCAAAAGCGTTCGATACAGTTCCCCACACACAGCTCATGTGTAAGGTAAGGTCTACAGGCTTAGAAATATCAGTTTGTAAATGGATAGAAAACTGTCTAAAAGACAGAATTCAGAGAGTAGTGGTTAATGATTCTTACTCTGAATGGTCTAAGGTTATCAGTGGTGTACCCCAAGGTTCAGTGCTGGGACCCTTACTTTTTAATATCTTTATAAATGATAGTGGGTCTGGGATCAAAAGTAACATTTCTGTCTTTGCAGATGACACCCAGCTATGCAGTGGAATAACGTCCTTACAGGATGTCTCAAATTTACAAGCCGACCTCAATGCTCTGTCTAATTGGGCGACTATGTGGCAGATGAGGTTTATTGTTGATAAATGTAAAGTTATGCACTTGGGGGCTAATAATATGCATCATACATGCTAGGGGGAGTACAACTGGGGGGATCCGTAGTGGAGAAGGATCTGGGGGTTTTGGTAGATCATAAGCTCAATAATATCATGCAATGCCAAGCTGCGGTTTCCAAAGCGAGCAAAGTCCTTTCTTGTATAAGAGAGGTATGGACTCCAGAGAGAGAGATATAATTTTGCCCCTGTTCAAATCATTAGTAAGACCTCATATGGAAAATGCAGTTCAGTTTTGGGCACCAGTTCTCAAAAAGGATATCGGGGAACTGGAGAAAGTGCAGAGAAGGGCAACCAAACTGATAAGAGGCATGGAGGAGCTCAGCTATGAGGAAAGATTAGAGGAACTGAATTTATTCACTCTTGATAAGAGGAGATTAAGGGGGGATATGATCAACATGTATAAATATATAAGGGGTAGGGGTCCATATAGTGAACTTGGTGTTGAGTTATTCACTTTACAGTCAACAAAGAGGACAAGGGGGCACTCTTTACGTCTAGAGGAAAAGAGATTTGATCTCCAAATACGGAAAGGTTTCTTCACAGTAAGAGCTGTGAAAATGTGGAATAGACTCCCTGCAGAGGTGGTTCTGGCCAGATCAGTAGGTTGCTTTAAGAAAGGCCTGGATACTTTCCTAAATGTACATAATATAACTGGGTACTAATATTTATAGGTAAAGTTGATCCGGGGAAAATCTGATTGCCTCTCGGGGGATCAGGAAGGCATTTTTTCCCCTGCTTTAGCAAATTGGAGCATGCGCTGCTGTTTTCTTTTTTGCCTTCCTCTGGATCAACTGTGGGTATAGAATGGGGTATATGGGATTGTATGATATATATATATTTTTTTTTTATTATTTGTGGTTGAACTGGATGGACTTGTGTCTTTTTTCAACCTGGCTAACTATGTAACTATGTAAATGGAAAGGGCCCCCCTTAAAATATATACCAGACCCTTATCAAGGCTTGCAGCCTGCGTGGCCAGGAAAGGGGAAGCAACAAGTATTCAGCCCCTTTTCTAAACCATAAAAGACCACATCTCCCACAATGTACCCTGTGCCCATGTTGGGAGGCAAGGAACTCATCTCGCATCCTGCGCCCCCAAATGGGATGTGGGGGTTTGCAGTTGCACTTATCAGAATCTGATAGCCCACTTTAGAATACGAGGCCTCCGAAACATTTCAGTCCCTGTGGGTGAATGACTACAGGTGACATAATATCACTTATTACTAAAGTTGAGCGGACACCTGGATGTTCGGGTTCGGCGGGTTCGGCCAAACTTTGGAAAAAAGTCCGGGTTCGGGACCGAACTTGACCCGAACTTGACCCCGAACTACGAACCCCATTGAAGTCAATGGGGACCCAAACTTTTGAACACTAAAATGGCTGTAAAAAAGTCATGGAAAGGGCTAGAGGGCTGCAAATGGCAACAAAATGTTGTTAAGAGCACGGCAAGTGATCTGCAAACAAATGTGGATAGGGAAATAACTTAAAATAACATAAAAAAATAAAAAATACAAATAAAATGCTGGAGGCCCCCTTCTCAGCAGAAGAGGTACAGGAAGTCATTAAGAACCTCAGAAACTCAACGGCACGATGCCGCACATATGGTGGGAATACCCCAGAATACGCACTTTCTGGAAAAAATTATTCAATTTAATGGATAAGATAGTGGGAAAATAAAATACTTGAAAATTAAAAAAATTAAAAAATTATAATCTTGACCTAGGAGGATGAGGTTCAAATGGAGTAGGAGGTTGAGTTGGCGGTGGATGTGGCGGTGTAGGTGGAAGCGGCGGTGGAGGAGGAACGAGGTAGCCTACACTGGTTCAAAAATACAACAATGGCTGGGTAAGGCTAGTGGTGAACAATGTGTCGAATTCTGTCCCCCTTCGCATAGTGTCCGCCCTGTACTGCGCTTGCTCAGTACGTAGGACAAGGGGATTTTGAAACTCTCCGAAGACGATGCGCCGTGACTCCAGGTTCAAGCCACATCATCCGAGGTTGAAGCCTAGCCAAGCGAGCCCGTGAGGGGACCTGCACTCACTGCGCAGGCGACGTTCATCTTTGGAGATTTTGTGAATCTCCTTGTCCTCCGTACTGCGCAAGCACTGCACCTGCGCAGTAAGTGGCCGGACACTATCCGATAGCAAGACAGTTTTCGTCAGAACATCGGTATATGTGTCTATTCTGCACAAGGTACGGCCAAGTCCTGTGGGATCCATGCCTGGTTCATTTTAATGAACGTGAGCTTGTCCACATTGGCTCTGGACAGGCGGATGCGCTTGTCTGTGATAACGCCCCCTGCCGTGCTAAATACACGTTCAGATAAGACACTGGCGGCAGGGCAGGCCAGCACCTCCAAGGCGTAAAGGGCAAGCTCAGGCCATGTGCCCAATTTGGAGACCCAGAAGTTGAAGGGGGCAGACCCGTCATTCAGTACGTGTAGGCGTGTGCACACATACTGCTCCACCATGTTGGTGAAATGCTGCCTCCTGCTAAGACGTTCCATCTCAGCTGGTGGTGCTGGTTGTTGTGGCGTGCTGACAAAGCCTTTCCACATTTCAGCCATGCTAACCCTGCCTTCCGAGGTGCTGGCGGTGCCCCGGCTGCGTTGGCGACCACTTCCTCCTCCTCTGCCTTCGCCTTGTGCTTCCACCGTACCCCCGCTGCCAAGTGGGAATGCCACCAGCAGCGCGTCTACCAGCGTGCGCTTGTACTCGCATCTTACGATCTTACGATTGTACGCATCTTACGATCACGCTCCAGTGAGGTAATTAAGGATGGCACGTTGTCCTTGTAACGGGGATCCAGCAGGGTGGCCACCCAATAATCAGCACCAGTTAAAATGTGGGAAACTCGGTGGTCGTTGCGGAGACACTGCAGCATGTAATCTCTCATGTGTGCCAGGCTGCCCAGAGGCAAGGAAAAGCTGTCCTTTGTGGGAGGTGTATCGTCTGTGTCCTCTGTATCCCCCCAGCCACACACCAGTGATGGACATGAGCTGGTCTGGGTGCCACCCTGCTGTAAACATGGTTCCTCCTCCTCCATCTCCTTCTCATCCTCCACCTCGTCATCCTCCAGAACTGTGCCCTTGCTGCCAGACAATTGTGTACCTGGCGCTTGTTGGTGCAGGAACCCACCCTCGTAGCCACTTGTAAATGACTGCCCTGAAAGCCTTGGAAATGAACCCTCTTCCTCCTCCTCCTCCTGTGCCACATCCTCTTCCATCATCGCCTGAAGCGTTTTTTCAAGGAGGCATAGAACTGGGATAGTAACGCGTCATCGGCACTGGCCATGTTGGTGGAGTACTCGAAACAGCGCAACAAGGCACACAGGTCTCGCATGGAGGCCCAGTTATTGGCGGTGAAGTGGTGCAGTTCCGCAGAGCGACTCACGCTTGCGTGCTGCAGCTGAGACTCCACTATCGCCTGCTGCTGCTCGCACAGTCTGGCAAGCATGTGCAAGGTGGAGTTCCACCTTGTGGGCACATCACATATGAGACTGTGAGCGGGAAGGCCGAAGTTACGCTGCAGCGCTGACAGGCGAGCAGCAGCAGGGTGAGAACGCTGAAAGTGCGCACAGACGGACCGCACTTTCTGCAGCAGCTATGGCATATCGGGGTAATTCTTAAGGAACCTCTGGACCACCAAGTTCAGCACATGCGCCAGGCAAGGGATGTGCGTCAAACCGCCTAGGCCCAGAGCTGCTGCGAGATTTCGTCCATTATCGCACACCACCAGGCCGGGCTTGAGGCTCACTGCCACCAACCACTTATCGGTCTGTTGTTCCATGTCCCTCCACAACTCCTGCGCGGTGTGGGGTTTTTCCCCCAAACAGGAAAGTTTTAAAACTGCCTGCTGTCGTTTAGCCCTGGCTGTGCTGAAGTTGGTGGTGAAGGTGTTACGCTGACCAGATGAGGAGGCGGTAGTGGATGAGGAGGTGGAGTAGGAGGAGTTAGCAACAGGAGGCAAACTGAAGTGCCCTGCAATCCTCGGTGGTGGAAGGACATGCGCCAAACTGCTATCCGCCTGAGGCCCAGCCGCCACTACATTTACCCAGTGTGCTGTTAGAGAGATATAACGTCCCTGACCGTGCTTACTGGTCCACGCATCCGTAGTTAGGTGGACCTTGCCACAGATGGAGTTGCGCAGTGCACACCTGATTTTGTCCCCCACTTGGTTGTGCAGGGAAGGGATAGCTCGTCTGGAAAAGTAGTGGCGGCTGGGCACGATGTACTGTGGGACAGCCAATGACATCAGCCTTTTAAAACTCTGCGTCTCCACCAGACGGAATGACAGCATTTCAAAGGCGAGGAATTTTGAAATGCTGGCATTCAGGGCCAGGGATCGCGGGTGGCTAGGGGGGTACTTCCTCTTCCGCTCCAGTGTTTGGGAAATAGAGAGCTGAACGCTTCCATGGGACATTGTGGAGATGGTTGGTGACCCAGGTGGTAGTGTTGCTGGCAGATCCTCTGTTTGCGGGTTGGCAGGTGTCACTGTCACTACAGAGGTGGATGAAGAGGCCGAGACTGCAGCAGAAGAGGAAGCAGGAGGAGCCAGAGACCTTTCTTGTTTTTGGAGGTGTCTACTCCACTGCATCTCGTGCTTTGCACTTAGATGCCTGGTCATGCAGGTTGTGCTCAGGTTGAGAACGTTTATGCCTCGCTTCAGGCTCTGAATGCACAGCGTGCAAACCACTCGTGTCTTGTCATCAGCACAATGTCTGAAGAACTGCCACGCTAGGGAACTCCTTGGACCTGGCTTTGGTGTGCTCGGTCCCTTGCTGCGTTAGGCAGTAGCAGACGTACTGTCTAGGGGACGGACGCTCCGCTTTTGCACCCTGCTCCCTCTTCTGCTGTGCTGGTGGCTCTGTGCGACCACCACCTCTTCCTCTGAACTACACTGGTCACCTGCATGACGTTGATTCCATGTGGGGTCAAGGACCTCATCGTCCTCCACATCATCTTCCACCCAGTCTTCACCCCTGCCCTCCTTGTCGGTCTGCACAATGGCGAAAGCAGCAGCAGTTGGCACCTGTGTTTTGTCATCATCCGAGATGTGCTGCGATGGTCCTCCCATGTACTCATCATGAAACATAAGTGGTTGGGCATCGGTGCACACAATCTCTTCCACTTCTGGGGCAGGGCTAGTATGGCCCTGGGAAACCCTGCTAACAGAGTCATCAAAAAGCAGAAGAGACTGCTGCATGATTTGGGGCTAAGACTGATTGGCTGATTTTCAAGGGGGTGAGGTGAAAGACTGATGGACATCGGCTGCAGGTGCCAACTCTGAACTTTCATCAGGAGACTGGGTGGGAGACAATGTGAAGGAACCGGAGGCACTGTCAGCAACCCAATCTACCATCGCCTGTACTTGTCCTGGCCTCAACATTCGTACAGCCTCATTAGGTGCGCCAAAATACCGCTGCAGGCTCTGTCGCCTACTCGCACCTGAGGAAGGTGTTTCAGTAGTGCGTGTAGCTGGCACAGATCGACCACGTCCTCTCCCTGCAACAGGAGCGCCACCAGCAGCACCACGACCCGGGCCTCGTCCCCTTTTTGATGATCTCCTCATATTTTCAAAATTTATGATCTTGCCCTAAATGGGTGTTTTTGTCAATAGCAGAATACACGTACAGTGTCTAAAGCATTTATGAACACGCAGAAAATGCTATTGTGAAAAAAAAAAAACACTGCAAAATTATATTTTTTTGCAATGTTTTTCCAATATCAGAATACACGTACAGTGTCTAAAGCGTTTATGAAAACGCAGAAAATGCTATTGTGAAAAAAAAAAAAACTGCAAAATTAAATTTTTTTGCAATGTTTTTCCAATATCAGAATACACGGATAGTGTCTAAAGCGTTTATGAAAACGCAGAAAATGCTATTTGAAAAAAAAAAAACACTTCAAAATTAAATTTTTTTGCAATGTTTTTTCCAATATCAGAATACACGGATAGTGTCTAAAGTGTTTATGAAAACGCAGAAAATGCTATTGTGAAAAAAAAAACACTGCAAAATTAAATTCTTTTGCAATGTTTTTCCAATATCAGAATACACGGATAGTGTCTAAAGCGTTTATGAAAACGCAGAAAATGCTATTGGGAAAAAAAGAACACTGCAAAATTAAATTTTTTTGCAATGTTTTTCAAATATCAGAATACACGGATAGTGTCTAAAGCGTTTATGAAAACGCAGAAAATGCTATTGGGAAAAAAAAAAAACTGCAAAATTAAAAATTTTTGCAATGTTTTTCCAATATCAGAATACACACAGAGTATGGTGTATCTGTTAGCAAAATATGCAGTGCAGTGATGGTGCACTGAGCTTGCAGGTAAAACTTATATTTTGTCTGGCACTGATCTCATGGCACTGTTAAAAGACTGTGCACTGCACCCCAGCCAGGGTACAATTGATTTAGGAATCTCTTCAATAATTCTCTTTGCCTCTTTCTTTTCCTTAATAAAGAAACTCCCTACTCTACTCTAGCTATCTAGATCGCTCACTGATCTAACTAATTTGAAGAAAATTAAAGGAATGTGGACTGACTGACTGACTTTATCACACTAACTCCTAAAAATCCTCTCTCTTAGCAGCACAGGAACCTGTCTATAGCAGAATGACGCTGTGTGCTGTGTGTCTGGACTATATATAGAGGCTGGGTCACATGCTGCACTGCCCAATCACAGCCATGCCATTAGTAGGCATGGCTGTGATGGCTTCTAAGGGCACACTAGTGAAACTAGCGTCGATTGGCTGCCCTGCAGCTTCTAAAAGGCGCCAATACATCGCCGAACACCGGACCCGAACCCGAACTTACAGCCAATAATTCAGGTTCGGGTCCGGGCCCCGGACACCCAAAAGTCCGGTACGGACCCGAACTTTACAGTTCGGGTTCGCTCAACCTAACTTATTACTTATTGACAAAGAAATACAAATGCCCACACAATGAAAAAGTCTATTATTAACCATTCCACCTCCAGAAGGTTTTACTTCATGACCAGAGCATTTTTTGCTATTCAGCACTGCTCTACTTTAACTGCTGATTCCTCAGTCATAAAACACTGTACACAAATGAAACGTATATCATTTATTTCACACAAATAAAGCTTTCTTTTGGTGGTATGTGATCACCACTGATATAAACCAAAAAAGACAAAAAAATTGGAAAAAAATTATATTTTCTTCTTTCTGTTATAAAACATATCCAATAAAATCAAATTTCTTCATAAATTTAGGCCAATATGTATTCTGCTACATGTTTTTAGTAAACATCCAAATTTGTGGGTAGCTCGGCGGGATGTTTGCCCTCTGAGCGCCCCACAATGCACTGTGAGCTTCACGGTGCATTCTAGGGCCCTAATTGGGTGAAGCCTTGCACCTGACTGCTGGTCAGATGCAAGGCTTCGCCAATTAGCACTGACGGAGCTCAGATTGGACATTGATGATGACTTTCTCCAATCACGGCATCAAGTGTTTGCAGTGTGAAATTATAGATATATAGCCCAGGGCTCATTTTGCTACTAGCAGTTAGGGTTTTCATTTATTGTAACTCTAATGCCCTGACAACAAAATCCTTTTTTTTTTTCCGACGGATGTTGGCTCAAACTTGCCTTGCATACACACGTTCACACCAATCTTGTCGGAAATTCCGAACGTCAAGAATGTGGTGACGTGCAACACGTACGACAAGCCGAGAAAAATTACGCTCAATAGCCAGTGCGGCTCTTCTGCTTGATTGCGAGAATGCGTGGAACTTTGTGCATCGGAATTGTGTACACACGATCAGAATTTACGAGAACGGATTTTGTTGTCGGAAAATTTGAGATACAGATCTCAAATGTTGTGTGTCGGAAATTCCGATGGAAAATGCCCGATGGAGCCTACACACGAGCTGCCATAGAACATTTTCTATCAGAAAATCCTATCGTGTGTACAGGGCATAAGTGTAGTGTTAGTATAGTGTGTGAGTATAGTGTGTGAGTATAGTGTGTGAGTATAGTGTGTGAGTATAGTGTGTGAGTATAGTGTGTGAGTATAGTGTGTGAGTATAGTGTGTTAGTGTGTTTAGCACAGCATTACCTAACATTTAGTGCTGCATTCCCCCTTTTTTTTGGTTGCTGCGTGTTTTGTTTTTTTATGTCTTTTTTTTGTCCCCTTCCTGCACCCAGTTTTTCTGACTGTGATGCTGGTGTTCCCCCTTTTTAATTTTTTTTTATAGTTTTTGCATATCTGTCAGCGTCATTCCTCAATTTAAGCTGCACCAAACACCCATTTTCATTGCATAAAGTGCATCCAATTATACATTTCCCAGTATCTATAAAATTTTGGTAATAAGCTCCCCCATCATATCTGGTAGGTGAACAAGGAGAGGCAGACATTTCTATGCCACTATGAGGAGACCAGAAGCGTATGTGTCCTCAGGCAAAGGTGGACATGGTGAGTCCTCAGGCAGGGCACCTTTGTCTCTGTTTATTGATGTTGCCCATGCTACCCAGCCACAGCATGTAGAGGAGGTGGTGGACTGGCTTACTAAACCATCCTCATCCTCTGCCACCCAAGCTGATACTAGTGCGCAGTCCACCACAGCTGCCAGACCAGCTTATTCTGCCTCCTTGTCCACAGCTATTCCTGCCATAGCCCCAGCATCATGCATTGAGGAGTCAGCTGAATTATTTGAACACAGTGTCAGCCACTTGCTTCTTGAGGGTGCAAAGACATTACTTGATTCTGATGTTGGTTCTGAGGTAGAGGAAGGGACTAACATGAGCCTACAGAGAGGGGAGAAGACTGATAAACAACAATATACCAGGTAGTGCAGCGCTAAATCCAAGGAAATATTTAAGAAAATGTTTAAAGTGACAATACAAAAATGAAAGTGCAAAACAAACTATAAAGTGACAATGTGGAAATTTTTTTTATCTTGAATACAAAACAATGGTAATCAACTGATGTAAAATTGCATAAAGAATGAAATTAATAAGAATCAACACATCCCACATTTCATAAAATGTCCAAACAAAGGTATCCTGTGCAAATTGTATCAAAGAGAGTCCATATATTAATATAAGCCAATATCTGGATCACCGTGATGGCTGTATCCAGTCAGGTGTGAATAGTGCCACAAAATGACCTATCGTGTTTCCACACAGTTTAGTGCTCCTCCACCACAATGCACTCACCAGAGCCAATGACACAATGCGCCTATAAAGCAAAGTCTCTGGTCTTGGTCCCATCTGTAAACTCTCATAAGTCAATCAGATGTAGATGGGCGACACATCTTAAGAAAAGAAGAGCTCACCACAAGGTGCCCGAATGTAGTACACTAGTGTAGTATTTATTGGAAGTTAAGTAAAATACACAGCATAAATATCCATGTGGAGACAATAATACACAAGCCAGCTGGACATACCAAGATGATCGCCGCTCCGGAACCCAGATGCGGTGGTGTGACGTCAGTGTGTAGTGCTCCTCCCTATGCATTTTGTGTGCCTGCACATTATCAGGGGACAGTGTAGTCACCTTCATCTCCTGCACCTCTTAATGCCTGCTTAGGATGAGTCTTCCAATGTACCACCGGTCCTCTGTAAGTAAAGAGACTATGCAAATGCCTAAGCAAGCAATGCCATGCAAGGTTTCAGCTTGCTCCTAGGAGATAGGAGCCACACTGACAAGGAGATTCTGTCACCTCTGCAGGATCCAGCCAAGAGCTGGTTACCCCCATGCCATGTTGTGCCCGGAGAGGTTGTGTGTGACAATACTGTCCACCAATTGCAACCTCTCTGTACCCACCACTGCAGCCTCTATGTGACCACCAATTGAAGCCTCTCTGTGCCCACCCCTGCAGCCTCTCTGTGCCACCCAATTGCAGCCTCTGTGTGCCCATCATTGCAGAATCTGTGCCAACCAATTGCAGCCTCTGTGTGCCCACCATTGCAGCCTCTGTGCCCACCAATTGCAGCCTCTGTGTGCCCACCATTGCAGCCTCTGTGTGCCCACCATTGCAGCCTCTGTGTGCCCGCCATTGCAGCCTCTGTGTGCCAGCCATTGCAGCCTCTGTGTGTCAGCCATTGCAGCCTCTGTGTGCCCACCATTACAGCCTCTGTGTGCCCACCATTGCAGCCCCTGTGTGCCAGCCATTGCAGCCTCTGTGTGCCAGCCATTGCAGCCTCTGTGTGCCCACCATTACAGCCTCTGTGTGCCCACCATTACAGCCTCTGTGCCTACCAATTGCAGCCTCCCCATTTCCTGGATCACACACAGCAGCCGATGTATGGCACGGAGCTGGGTCTGTGTGTGTAAGGCGGCGCTGTAACAAGGTCCCGCCCCCCTAGACAGGCTTGTGTGATAGGCGGAACACTGATTCA
Organism: Lithobates sylvaticus; assembly: GCA_028564925.1. Classification (NCBI taxonomy): domain Eukaryota; kingdom Metazoa; phylum Chordata; class Amphibia; order Anura; family Ranidae; genus Lithobates; species Lithobates sylvaticus. Next base: position 771,935,360 of record CM053026.1, on the reverse strand, counting down.
ATCAGTGTTCCATCTAGAAGACTATCACACAAGCTGGTCTAGGGGGGTGGGACCTTGTTTCAGCGCCGCCTTACACACACAGACCCAGCTCCGTGCCATACAAGTCTGGCCCTGCCCCTTATCCATACCAGACCCTTATCTGAGGATGCAGTCCAGCAGGACAGTAAAGGCAGGGGACGAGCGGGCATGCCCCCAGAACCATACCATCAAAATGGGGGGGGGGGTGCTTTGGGGCGGGTGATGGTTGTGGTGGTCTGTAGGCTGGGAGTGTATCAGAATCTGGAAACCCTTTTAACAAGGGAGCCCCCAGATCTTGGCCCCCCATCCGAATGAGTATGGGGTACTTAGTCCCCGTACCCATTCACCAAAAAAGTGTAAAAGTGAATAAAGACGGGAGGCAGTTTTTGTCAATTTCTTTAATAAAAAATAAAAAGAAATGTGCCCCCATGTAGATCCATCGTCAATCATGAAAGCGACGCCCCCTTCGGACCCAAAAAACAATTTAAAAAAAGCTTTGCTCGCCACGAACGCTCCTACGGTCTGCCTGCCCCATCGTCTGGAAGAAAAGAAGGGCTGCACACCACAAGAACGTTCCAATGATTTTATTCCAAAAATAGAAAATGACAGCCAACAAAGACAGAATGTCCAAACCCAGGAGGTACCTCCTTAGTTCGGACACTCTGTCTTTGTTGGCTGTCATTTGCTATTTTTGGAATAAAATTGTTGGAACGTTGCTGTGGTGTGCAGCCATTCTTTTCTTCCTATTGATCATCAGTGGCGAGCCGTGGCTTGCAGACTGTAGTGACTGCTCACCTGGAGCGGCGTCTTCCTTGTATGAATCTTCTGCCCCATCGTCTGACATTTCTTAAATAGTTATGGGGTGAAGCCACACGGCGCACTGTGAGGCTGCATGCTCGGGTAAGGGTCTGGTATGGATTTGAGAGGGACTCAAAGCCAAAATTAAAAAAAATGGCATGGGGTCCCCTCCAAATTCATACCAGACCTGAATTGGACCGTTATACATTTTGTGGGGGGGGGGACTCATGCCGTTTTTTTTCACAATTTCTTTAGCCGGCAATTCCTTTTGCCCTTCTGACAGCTGACTCATCGTTTGTTAAGAACGTGGTGGCCAGCTTCCCGGCCCGCTCTTTAGCAACCAGCTATACACTTTTGGTGCATTTGCAGCGCTTTTCTAAAATGCAAGGCAGGGCATGCATTTTCTGTTTGGTTTGTCATGCGTTCGGAAAAGCACAGATGTGAATTGCTATCACAATTTGGATTAGCAGCAAGGATGGGAAGTGCGCTTGTCTGTGATAACGCCCCCCTGCCGTGCTAAATACACGTTCAGATAATACACTGGCTGCAAGGCAGGCCATCACCTCCAAGGCGTAAAGGGCAAGCTCAGGCCATGTGCCCAATTTGGAGACCCAGAAGTTGAAGGGGGCAGACCCGTCATTCAGTACGTGTAGGCGTGTTCACACATACTGCTCCACCATGTTGGTGAAATGCTGCCTCCTGCTAAGACGTTCCATCTCAGCTGGTGGTGCTGGTTGTTGTGGCGTGCTAACAAAGCTTTTCCACATTTCGGCCATGCTAACCCTGCCTTCTAAGGTGCTGGCGGTGCCCCGTGCAGAAAATGCAATTAAAAAAAAAAATGTTTTGCCCTAAAAATGTTTTATTTGAATAGCACAATAGAAGAAAAATATATAAATTGAATATGTCACACCTGCAGATATGCAGAAAACACTGCTTAATATTTGCCCTAAATGGGTGTTTTTGGAAGAGCAGAATACACCCACAGTATGTACAGGGTCTATCTCACAGTAACATATGCAGTGCTGGTGCACTGAGCTTGCAGATAAAAGTTATATTTTCTCAGGCACTGGGCTCATGGCACTGTAAAAAGACTGTGCACTGCAACCCAACCAGGTAAATATATGTAGAACGCTGACTTATTAGAATAGATTTCTGAATCTGGACTCCTATATAATTCTCTCTCCCTCAAAGCAGCCACAGGAACCTTGCCCTACACTCTATCTTTTCTCTCAGTGCAGTGTAAAAAATCTTGTGCACTGCACCCACACAACTAAATCAATGTAGATCGCTGACTAATTAGAATAGATTTCATGAATCTGGACTGACTCCTATCATGTAATTCTCTCCCTCACAGCAACAGGAGCCAGGAACCTTCCCCTACACTGTCTAAAGCAGAGTGACGTGCTGTGCTGTGTGCCTCTAGCTTATATAGAGGCTGGGTCACATGCTGCACTGGCCAATCACAGCCATGCCATTAGTAGGCAAGGAATGTTGATTGGCTGCCCTGCAACTTTTAAAAATGCGCCATTACATCGCTGAACACCGGACCCGAACCCGAACATACAGTCAATTGTTCAGGTTCGGGTCCGGGACCCAAAAACCCAAAAGTCCGGTACGGACCCGAACTTTACAGTTCGGGTTCGCTCAACCCTATTTGTCACTCGTTTTTTCATGTGGCAAAGGTGTGTTTGCTTTGGTGTTTTGGTGTGCCGTTAACAATTAATGGCACTGAAAGTGCAACTAGTTAATTTTAGATGTATGAATGTGGCCATTCACTATACAATCTGATTGTACAATCTCCTTTAGATTAACCAAAACTATATAATAGGAGGACACACCATCTGTCCAATCACTCTATATTCAATCAGGCAGGCCCCTGCACTACATACACTATATTACCAAAGGTATTGGGACAACTGCCTTTACGCACACATGAACTTTAATGGCATCCCAGTCTTAGTCCGTAGGGTTCAACATCATTTGGTGGAGGGGGGATTATGGTGTGGGGTTGTTTTTCAGGGGTTGGGCTTGGCCTCTTAGTTCCAGTGAAGGGAACTCTTAAGGCGTCAGCATACCAATACATTTTGGACAATTTTATGTGCGTGTACAAAGCAAAGTCCATAAAGACATGGATGAGTGAGTTTGGGGGGGAGGAACTTGAATGGTCTGCTCAGAGTCCTGACCTCAACCCAATAGAACACCTTTGGAAAGAATAAGATCAAAAATTGCAAGCCAGGCCTCCTCGTCCATCATCAGTGCCTGACCTCACAAATGCTCTTCTGGAAGAATGGTTAAACATTCCCATAGACACACTCCTAAACCTTGTGGACAGCCTTCCCAGAAGAATTGAAGCTGTTATAGCTGCAAAGGGTGGACCAACTCAATATTGAACCCTATGGACTAAGACTTTGATGCCATTAAAGTTCATGTGCGTGTTAATGCAGGGGTTCCAATACTTTTGGTAATATAGTGTAGTTGATGGTAGATCTAAAGGATATTGTATTGTGAGCTTTGCAGAACCCAGGACATACTTCTCCTGTTTTCAATATTACAGCTCTATCTACATAGGCTGTTATCTGATCACTCAGCTCCTGCACACTCTGCCAAATGAACAATCTATTGTGTATTTAGTGACAATGGTATTCACTGATTGCATAGGAAAACTGTGCACCTGATGAGGGGTGGTAGTGATGTGGGGGAGTAGGAGGGTAGATGATGCAGGGGGTGTACTAATGAGGTCAGCTGGTAAACTCCTTCCTGGGTCACATCCCAAGGTCTGTCCAGGAAGTAATGGAGAAATGTTTTTATACATACAGCTAGACACTGAGGTAAGGGGTGTGTAAGCTAAATAGAAAGCTTTTTTATTTCTGGAAAAGAAGTACATTAATGGTATATTGGTACATAGGGGAGCTGGAATTTAGAAGAAAAAAGTGAACTTTAATCAAAAATAGAGGCCCTATCAACATACAACAGAAATCAATAAACACCACAAATGAATGAAAACCCACAAAATACCGACCCCTGAATGGATCTCAGACCTGCAGAATTCACCTTGAACCCATTGGAGAGGAAAACCTGAACCTCATTCCTATTTGTAACACTTAGTTTGTATAGCCTCATGAGAATTGATCAACATTTACATTATAATAATAATATCTGATTTCAGGCTCCGGTATCTCGGTGCTCAGATCCCTGTTTACCTGGCAGCAGAAAAAAGTTTGCATCTTCCATCCATAAATGCTGCTATGAGTGCGTCCCATGTCCAGAAGGAGAGATCTCCAACATTTCAGGTACAGTTTGTACACATTTCCCATCTTTTATCACTTTAAAGGTTCCTGCAAGTAGAGAAAGATACCTGTTGATCCTGCCTGTTGTCGGCTGACTGCACACAGGAGTTTGTGGACTGAAATCAGAAGAATGGTATCAGCACTGCCCAGTTATATTTTGCTACTACTACTTATTTACTACAGGTACTTATATAGCACCATAAATATACGCAACACTTCACATATACACTATATTACCAAAAGTATTGTGACGCCTGCCTTTACACACACATGAACTTTAATGGCATCCCAGTCTTAGTCCATAGGGTTCAATATTGAGTTGGCCCACCCTTTGCAGCTATAACAGCTTCAACTCTTCTGGGAAGGCTGTCCACAAGGATTAGGAGTGTGTCTATGGGAATGTTTGACCATTCGTCCAGATGCTCATTTGTGAGGTCAGGCATTAATGATGGACGAAAAGGCCTGGCTCGCAGTCTCCACTCTAATTCATCCCAAAGGTGTTCTATCGGTTGAGGTCAGGACTATGTGCAGGCCAGTCATGTTCCTCCATCCCAAATTCGCTCATCCATGTCTTCACGGACCTTGCTTTGTGCACTGGCGAGCAGTCATGTTGGAACATGAAGGAGCCATCCCCTAACTGTTCCCAAAAAGTTGGGAGCATGAAATTGTCCAAAATGACTTGGTATGCTGACACCTTAAGAGTTCCCTTCACTGAAACTAAGGGGCCAATCCCAACTCCTGAAAAACAACCCCACATCGTAATCCCCCCTCCATCAAATGATTTGGACCAGTGCACAAAGCAAGGTCCATAAAGACATGGATGAGAAAGTTTGAGGTGGGGGAACTTGACTGACCTGCACAGAGTCCTGACCTCAACCCAATAGAACACCTTTGGGATAAATTAGAGTGGAGACTGCGATCCAGGTCTTCTCATCCAACATCAGTGCCTGAGCTCACAAATGTGCTTCTGGAATAATGGTCAAACATTCACATAAACACACTCCTAAACCTTGTGGACAGTCTTCCCAGAAGAGTTGAAGCTGTTATAGCTGCAAAGGGTGGGTTAACTCAATATTGAACCCTATGAAGTAAGACTGGGGTGCCATTAAAGTTCACATGCATGTAAAGGAAGCGTCCCAATATTTTTAGTAATATAGTGTATGTGACGGGAGTCACTTTGGGTGGGGTGCTTGTGGAACCCAGCTTACCTTGGAGTGCTCTGGAAACTCAGTGTCCAGCTCCCCTGGCCCCTCCTATGTGTAAATTACCCTGTGTCCATTAGGGGCACAGGGTGACCGAGAACCCCAGTCTGCTCTGTGCTAGTTGGACTCGCTGTACAGCCACACTGGAATGTTGTATATACCAGGGCTCAAAATTTCAAATCCTGAGCTACTAGCCAGGTCTCAAGGGTTACTCGCCACCAATTGCCCCACCCAACCCTTACCCTGCCCCGCCCCTAATCACGTCATCATAAATTATCTAATTGCGGCGTAACCTGTGCCCATCATTGCAGCCTCACCGTGCCCCACATTGCAGCCTCACCGTGCCCCACATTGCATCCTCACCGTGCCCCCATTGCAGCCTCGCCGTGCCCCACATTGCAGCCTCGCCGTGCCCCACATTGCAGCCTCGCCGTGCCCCACATTGCAGCCTCGCCGTGCCCCACATTGCAGCCTCGCCACGCCCCACATTGCAGCCTCGCCGTGCCCCACATTGCAGCCTCACTATGCCCCGAATTGCAGCATCACCGTGCCCCCATTGCAGCATCACCATGCCCCAAATTGCAGCATCACCCTGCCCCCAATTGCAGCTGCACCGTGCCCCGCCCCCCCCCAATTGCAGCCTCACCATACCCCTAATTGCAGCATCACCGTGCCCCCAAATTGCAGCCTCACCATACCCCTAATTGCAGCATCACTTTGCCCCCAATTGCTGCTGGCCTCTGCCCTCAACTAACTGAAGAGGGAGTTCTATGAATGTGGATGGGACTTCAGTCTGCGCTGACACAACCCCAGAAAATGGTGCAGCCCCGAGACAGGAGGATGTCAGCCATGCTTTGCAAGCAGTGGCGGATTTTCACCTACCAAAAGTGGATGGGACTTCAGTCTCCACTTGTATACCCCAGGGATGCTGGGTGGTCGGCCCAGATCCCTAACAGCATGACAGAGTGAGCCCAGCCACTCTGTCTTCTCTCCAGCGGCTGGCAGGACTCTAGGGAGAAGGGCCGGTCCATGCTTTTCCCCAGCGGCGGGTATGTTCTCTGACAGAGGCAGATGTTGGCTGGGTGAGTAATGCTATGTTTGGGAACATTTATTTGGGGTACTGTGTGGATACCGGCATTGGGGGACTGGAAATACTGACTAACTTCAGAGTCAACCGGTCTGGGGTCTCCTCCTGTGTAGGCCCCTGCCGAAAGAGGATAATATGCGACCAGTCTAAACTACATGGCATGTTCACCAATGCCAGGAGCCTGGCGGACAAGATGGGTGAACTAGAGATACTGTTGTATGAGGAGAATTTGGATTTTGTGGGAATTTCAAAGACCTGGTTCAACAGCTCTCATGATTGGCTCGCAACCATTCAAGTGTATCCCCTTTATCGCAAGGATAGAGAGGGTAAAAGGGGGGAGGGGTATGCCTATATATCAAGAATAATGTACAAATGAATGTGAGAGATGACATCACCAAGGGAGCTAGGGAGGAGGTAGAATCCTTATGGGTAGAGCTCCAAAGGGATGAAGCTAAGGGGAAAATACTGGGAGTATGCTATAGGCCCCCTAACCTGAGGGAGGAGGGGGGAGACAGATCTCCTATCACAAGTTGGATTAGCAGCAAGGATGGGAAGTGTTATCATAATGGGGGATTTTAACTATTCAGACATAGACTGGGAGGAGGTAGCGCGCATTCATCTAAGGCTCGCCAGTTCCTAAATGTCTTGCAGGACAATTTTATGGGTCAGATGGTAGACGCACCAACTAGAATTAAAGCGTTACTGGATCTACTGATTACCAATACCAACAATACAGACCTGATCACGGATGTGGAAATACGGGCAATTTAGGTAACAGCAATCACAGGTCAATTGGCTTCAGTATAAATAACACAAATAGGAAACATAAGGGGAATACAAAGACACTGAATTTCAAAAGAGCCAACTTCCCTAAACTACGAACCTTGCTAGAAGGTGTAAATTGGGATAAAATCTTAGGAACAAATAACACAGAGGAGAGATGAGTTTGCTTTAAGAGCATATTAAATAAGGGCATTAGCCCAAGCATTCCATTGGGTAATACATTTAAAAGAGCGAACAAAAGTCCTGGGTAGCTTAACTCTAATGTAAAAATGCATATAAAAGCAAAGGAGAAGGCCTTCAAAAAATACAAGGTTGATGGATCATCATCAGCATTCAGACTTTATAAAGAATGGAACAAGAAATGTAAGGGTGCAATAAGGACGGGTAAGATAGAACATAAAAGACGTATAGCGGAGGAGAGCAAAAAAAATCCCAAGAAATTCTTTAAGAATATAAACAGTAAAAAAGGGAGGACAGATCATATTGGCCCCATAAAGAATGAGGAAGGACATCTGGTTACAAAGGATGGAGAGATGGCAAAGGTATTGAATTTTTTCTTCTCAGTCTTCACAAGGGAATCAAGGGACTTCAGTAACCAAAAGTGTATTGTTTATCCTCATGACACATCATAGGAAGAACCTCCATGGTTAACAGAGGACAGAATTAAAATTAGACTTAATTAGCTTAATGTTAATAAATCACCGGGACCAGATGGCTTGCACCCGAGGGTACTTAGGGAACTCAGTCAAGGAATTGCCAGACTATTGTTACTAATTTTTATGGACATTCTACTGACTGGAATGGTAGCAGCTGATTGGAGAAAAGCCAATGTAGCACCAATATTTAAAAAGGGACCAAAATACATCCCTGGGAATTACAGACCAGTTAGCCTAAAATCAATAGTATGTAAACTCTTGGAGGGGATGATAAGGGACTATATACAAGATATCAATAACGAGAACGGTATCATTAGCAGTAATCAGCGTGGATTCATGAAGAATCGTTCTTGCCAAACCAATCTACTAACCTTCTATGAGGAGGTGAGTTGCCAGCTAGATAAAGGAAGGCCCGTAGACGAGGTGTATCTGGATTTTGCAAAAGCATTTGACACAGTTCCCCATAAACGCTTACTATACAAAATAAGGTCTGTTGGCATGGACCATAAAGTGGGTGCATGGATTGAAAACATGTACAAGGGCGAGTTCAGAGGGTGGTGATAAATGGGGAGTACTCGGAATGGTCAGGGGTGGGTAGTGGAGTCCCCTAGGGTTCTGTGCTGGGACCAATCCTATTTAATTTGTTCATAAACAACCTGGAGGATGGGGTAAACAGTTCAATCTCTGTATTTGTGGACAATACTAAGCAGGGCAATAAGTTATCCGCAGGATGTGGAAACCTTGCAAAAAGAGCTGAACAAATTAATGAGGTGGGCAACTACATGGCAAATGAGGTTCAATGTAGAAAAATGTAAAATAATGCATTTGGGTGGCAAAAATATGAATGCAATACACTTTTTTTTAAACAAATAGATTTTTATTAAGAAAAGAAGTTTTTTAACAATATAGTAAAGATAAGGTATTACATACCAAATTACAAGTAATCATAGGCATTTTTGGAAATACATACCATTAAATATTTCTAGACTAAATTAACCAACATTTGAATAATTAGTCAAAATATGCAGATGTAGACGTACCAACATATTAACTATAATCAATAGGTAGGTGCCTCGGGCTGTCCACCCCCAAGGCGCCCCGTTCGGGATCATGCTGCGCCTCGAGAGCTTGCAACCCAGAGCCCTTAAGAGTCCATCTGTAACTTTGGTATGAAGCTTGAGGCTTTCCAGTACCATTGAGCTATCACAAATTTCCCTGAGAATGAACATCGGTAACTGGAAAATCAATATGTGAAAGGAAAGAAAATGTAACTTTAACTGGGGGGGGGGGGGGGGGGGAGGTAAAGAGAGGGATGGGGAGGGAGAGAGCCTATAGCGAGGCTCTGATTGGCAGGAAGATTGTCGATAAGGAGGAGTTAAGCTCCTGTGTATAGTGAGTCTCATCTATTCGTTTCTATTTGTGAGGTCTCTGTTATTTCTTATAGGTTTTGTACCAGTCTGTCCATGGTTGCCAGTTATTCAAAAATACAGTGTGTTTTCCCGCTATTGATGCTAAAATGGATTCATAGGTGTAATGGGTGGAAAGGGTTTGTATGACATTGTGAACGTCTGGGGGGTCGGGTGATTTCCAGATTCTGAGTATGACCAATTTTGCTGCTAAAAAGAGATGGGTGGTGAATTGGCGTAATGTTGGTGGGATATCCTCTATGCCAATATTTAGTAGGGCAAGGGAAGGAGAGATAGGAATATTCAGACCTGTCACTTTTCGGTAGATTTCGAATATTGCTAACCAAAATTTTGCAAGTTTACTACATGACCATAGTATGTGGAAGAGATTGCCTACTTGAGAGCATTGCCTCCAACAAAGAGGGGAAGTTGTAGAACTAAATTTAGAAATTCTGTAGGGTGTCAGGTACCATCTCTGTGTGACCTTATGGGACAATTCCCAGAGGGCAGTACTTTTTGTGGCAGAGTATGCGTGATGCGTAGCTTTACTCCATTGTTCTATTGAAAAGCTAGTATCTAGGTCCCTTTCCCAGGCCAGCATTGAATCGGTTTTAACCATAACTGATTTATTGTGTAAAATATTGTAGAATAGGGATATTCCACCTCTACGATATTCATTGGAGGTTAGATACTTTTTAATTTGCCAATGTATTTCATACGGTGGAATGTAGTTATTTGTAGTATATGATTGTAGTCGAATATAAGTGAAGTGTTCTAGATGTGATAAGTTGTATTCCTTTTGAAGGGATACAAAAGGTTTGAGTTTAGTATCCTTGTACAGATCTTGCAACCATGTGATACCTTTGTTGGTCCAGTCATCTAAGGATAGATCAGGTATCAATATTGGTAGTATGGATAAAGGTATTGGGATTTGTATAGTTGGACAGTTAGAAGCGCGTTGTGTAGATAGGGTTTTCCAGGATTGTAAAGTCGCTAGGACTGGTAGAGGTAGATGTTTGGGAATTTGTCTGATGTATGGAAAGGCCAAGGTATATGAGTATAAATTACCTCCTGGAATTGTGGATTGTTCTATGTCCTTCCATAGTGAGATAGGTTGTTCAGAAAACCATCCTTTGAGTTGTGCTAAGATAGCAGAACTATGGTAGTCCGCCAATATAGGTAGGCCTAAGCCCCCAGCTTTTCTAGTTTTGCTCAGTTTAGTGAAGGTGCTTCTAGCTTTCCTACCTTCCCATAGAAATTTGGAGATCATAGATTGTGATGTTTTAAAGAATTGCTTGCTCACCGGTATCGGGACAGAGCGATATATGTACAGCAATTGGGGTAGTACTTGCATTTTAAATGCTGCCAGGCGACCCGACCATGATAGAATGTGTCTACTCAAGGCTAAAAGGTTTGTGCGTAATTTGGACTCTAATGGGAGGTAATTGGCTTTGAACAGTTGTTCGGGATGAGGAGTGAGTGTTATCCCTAGATATGAGATGCCAGAGTCTTGCCATGTGAATGGAAATTCATTCTTAAGGCGTATTTTTTCCCTCAATGGAAGTCCTAGATCAAGGACGTAAGATTTGGTGTTGTTCACTTTGTAATAAGAGATTTTGCTGTATTGTTCTAGCAGATCTGTTGCGAGTGCTAATGACGTTGACGGTTTTGTAAGCATTAGTATCACGTCATCAGCGAAAAGGCTGATGACATGTTTACGTTTGTTTATGACAAAACCATGAATGTCAGGATCATTTCTGAAGCGCGAGGCTAGGGGTTCCATTAACATGTTAAAGATTAGCGGCGATAATGGGCACCCTTGTCGAGTCCCATTCGTAATTCTAAAAGGTTTAGATAACATACCTGAGGTAAATACTTTGGCAGATGGGGAGGTGTAAAGGGCTAATATAGCTGAAAGTATATGTCCAGTGAAACCAAACTTCGTAAGCACCCTGGAAAGGTAGGTCCAGTGCACTCGGTCGAACGCCTTCTCTGCATCCAAGGCTAGGAGCAGAGAAGGCGTCCGAGATTTCCTTGCAATAGTTATAATGTTGATAACTCGTCTCGTTGCGTCTGAGGTCTGTCTACCCTTTGTGAATCCTGATTGATCAGGATTGATTATTGTTGGTAATATATCCACCATTCTTAACGCTAAGATTTTTGCGTACAATTTCAAGTCATTGTTCAATAACGATATAGGCCTGAAATTCTGGGGTACATCAGGGCTCTTACCGGGTTTTGGGAGGGTTACAATAGTGGCCTCCAGCATTTCAGGCGGGAAGGAGGCAGAGGCAGCTGCAGCATTAAACACCCCGAGGAGGTGGGGACTTAGTATTGTCTTAAAAGCTTTGTAATACTCCCCTGTTAGGCCGTCAGGACCAGGGGATTTGTTGTTAGGTAAGACATCTATGGCTTTAAGTATCTCAAGAGTTGTGAAGGGTGAATTTAAGTCGTTAAGTTGATCTGTGTTTAGTTTAGGAATGTCAACTTTAGATAGAAAGTCATCTATGCTAGCCAATGAGGGTTGTGGTGTTGATGCGTCATTTTTAAGGTTATATAGGGATTCGTAATATTCGCTGAAAGAATCAGCAATTTTTTGTGGATCCATTTCTTTTTTGTTGGTCTTGGGGTTTATCAGGTATGGGATCTTGGTTTTGAAACGTTGTCCTTGTATTTTACGTGCCAAGGCTTTCCCTGCTTTATTGCTAGTAGAATAAAAGGACAGTTTCATTTTTCTTTCTGTTTGTTCGAATTTGTGTAGTAAAATAAGTCTTAGCTCATGTCTCAAATTTGCTAGTGTCATGTGGAGGGATGGAGTTGTGTGAATTTTATTTTGGTCTTCTAAAGATCTAATTTCTTTTATTAGCGTATCTATCTGCAGCTGCCTCTGCTTTCTTAATCTGGCCCCTTGTTGAATGAACATTCCTCGGATGAATGCTTTATGAGCATTCCACACAGAAAAAAAAGAAATATCAGGGGTAGAGTTGATCTGGAAGTACTCAGAGAGATGGGCCTCCAGTAAAGTTTTGGTAGTAGGGTTATTGATTAGTTGAGCATTGGATCGCCACATGTATGCGTTGTGAACTGGGTTGCTGTCTTCTATAGTGAGAAGGACAGAGGCATGGTCTGACCATGTGATTGAGTTTATTTTAGTGTGTGATATTTTCTGGAGGAGCCATCTGTCCGACAGATACAGATCAATTCTACTATATGAGCGGTGCCTGTGGGAATAGAAAGAATAGTCCCTTTCAGTAGAGTGTCTACATCTCCAAACATCATAGATGTCATGGTGTCGAAGAAAGTTACTTAGGGATAAAGGTTTCCTGACTTGCGTAGCAGTAGTATCTAATGTTGGGTCGCAGACAATGTTGAAGTCGCCACAAATCAGCAGCAGACCTTGTTGGACTTTTTTGATCTTTTTCATTAGAGTGTTTAAAAAGTTAATCTGTCGTCTGTTGGGGACATATACATTGACCAGTGTATAGCAGGTATTATTAATGTCACAAATTAGAATTATGTAGCGACCATTGTCATCGGTGATCTCCTGTCGTAGTTTAAAGGAAATGGAGTCTTTGATCGCAATCATAACTCCTTTCTTCTTTTCTTGCGCGTTGGAGGTAAAGTAGTGCTGAAATCCTTTAAATGTGCATTTAGGGGGAGCGTCTTTGCGGAAGTGTGTCTCCTGGACACACAGTATATCACAGCGTGAGTTCTGAGCCTCCTTTCCTAGAGAAAATCTCTTAGCCGGGTGGTTAAGCCCGTGGGCGTTTATTGTCAGTATTCTAATTGGCATTGTCTTCGTATGGTGGTGTGCTTAAGTCAAACGTTGGGGTGTACTCACTGGTATGGGCTTCCTGGAGTAAATTCTTGGTAATGGTGTTGAGCTGCTGATGGGTAGGGTTGGAGGGATGAATTCTGATGAGAGTCTTTGTCAGCTGGTGTGATAGCTGGTAACGTGATGCGGTGCTGGGTTCGTCTGAAATAAAAGGTGCTGGAGACATTTCCTGCGGGGAAGACAAATGGGGAAATAAAGAAGAAAAAAAACATTTAACAGTTAAAAGGAGGGTCATTATAACCCAGGTGCAGACCATATCTGCTCAGGTAGAAGGGGCTTGATGCCCGTGGCGAGGCTCCTGTGGACGGGGCCTGTGTTTCAGGCTGTTGTTCAAAGCGGTCAAGGATCAAGTGTTAGTTGAAGGATATAGCGCATGTGTTGATTGGTAGAAAATCAGGTGTGGCGGTTTTGCTGCCATTCTGGTGAAAGTCTGTGCGGGTTGCCGCCAGTTGGTTGAGGAGGTGGTTCGTCGGGGAGGATCTTCCATGTTTTTAGAAGCTGAAATCCTTTGTCGGGGGAGGAAATCACATGGTTCGTACCATCTTTGGTCACAATCAATTTGGTTGGGAACCCCCATTTGTAACTGATGCTGTGGTTTCTCAATACTTTAGTTATGTTGTTCAAGTTTTTGCGCAGCTGTAGGGTGTGTTGTGACAGGTCCGCAAAAAATTGCAGTTCGGAATATTCTGTTCCTTGATGCTCCCCCTTCCTAGTAATTTGCATTAATCTTTCTTTGAACTGATAAAAATGCATGCGGAAAAGCACGTCTCTGGGGACGTGGTCTGGAATGAAGCTGGGCTTTGGGATGCGATGTATCCTGTCAATAGAAATCTCCATAGGAAGGAGATCCGGCATGAGTGTAGATAGCATTTTAGTGGCATAAGGACGCAGGTCTGCTGGGCCTACTGTTTCAGGAATACCTCTCAGTTTCACGTTATTCCTCCTGGCCCTGTCTTCTAAGTCTGCCAGCTTTGCTTTCATCCAGGTCTGTTCTTCTTCTACGGTGTCATGGGCATCGATTATGTCATTAATCGTGGTGGCGTATTCCCCCATCTTAGTTTCCATATGGTCTACTCTGTCACCCACTGCAGCTAGTTCAGAGCCAAATCTCCTCATACACGCCATCATATCTGAGTGTATGGTGCTGCGTAAGGAGATGAGCATGTCTTTCAGAGTCGTATCAAGAACAGGTTGATTTGTGGTGGGGAATGTGTTAATGGAGTCATGTAGCTCCCTGGTGTCATCCTGTGATTCATCATTTGGCCTCACTTCATGCTGTGAACTGCTATCCTCCAGTCTGCTCTTTGCCTTAGCTGGGCTTCTACCCAGGGGAGTTGATGCTTGCGAGTCTCCTGGAGAGTGCTGGGCATTGTTGTACTGCCGAGCTGCGTATCTCTCTGGAGACCTGGAGAAGGGGAGAGGTGTGGAGGAGGAGGCACCAGTGCTACCATGGCTACGTTGTGGTAGAGGTGGTTTGAAGTATGCCGTCAGTTTTTTGGGCCCATGCTCGGCCCTTTTCCTCCTAGACATGCTGGTACGGTTTTGGGGATTTGACCGCTTGGTTGGAGGGGAATATGCACCGCTATACTCAGTGAGCCGCTTCGTTGACCCGTCCTGTGTAGGAGCTCCGGGCCTAAACCATCATGTTAGTTGAGGTCAAGACATGTATCTTCGCCATTGCCCCTTTTTAATTGTGCCAGTCAGGTGGCTATTTAGGCATCAGTGTGGGGACGGTTCTCCAGGCTTTATCAGGCCTGGTGTATGGTGTATGGGGGTTTGTATCTCGAGCGGAGCGGGTCAGAGAGGGTTAGGGTGTGCTGGGTGAAGCAAGATGGCCGCCGGCTCCGGATGGTAGGCCGGAGCCGCGGACTTTCTTAGAGCTGGTGCCCGCTGGTGTGCGCTCCGGACGGATGTCAGGTAGTCGTGCAGGTAACGATGTGGGGGGAGCTGTAATCTCCAGGTTGTAGTAGGCCTGGTGTGTGGGGGTTCGTATCCCAAGCGGAGCCAGTTGAAGAGGATTAGGGTGTACTGGGGGCAGCAAGATGGCCGCCGGCTCCGGATGGTAGGCCGGAGCCGCGGACTTTCCTAGTGCTGGTGACCGCTGGTGTGCGCTCCGGACTAACTATAGAAGGGGGAGAAATAGATACTGTCCCGCTAGTGTCTCTTAGGGCAATTACTACTGGGGGTGCCGGTGTTGGTGAAGGGCAAGTGTTACTCACTGCGTTCCGGTTTTAAGGTGAGGCCGGATCTGCTGGCCTTTAATATGGCGCTGGGTCTGCAGGGATCAGAGCAGGCTGCAGAAAACCTTGTGGAGCAAATCTCTCTCCTGCTTATGGCCTCCGGTGCTGTGGGAGTTGGTGGGTTGCTGTTGCAGATGATCTCGGTGGAGAGTGAGGAGGACCGGCGGGCCCGCAGGCCTCAAGATGGCGCCGGGTGTCTTGTTAGGCAGCTCGTTCGCAGGCTCCGGGTCCGGCTAGGTGCGCTTTTCCTGAAAAATGTCTCTCCAGGAGAGCTCTATAGAGTGTCCAGCAGTTATCCCAAGGTGGATGGGGTATTTTCTAGTTGGATTAAGCTGGGGATGTCGATGGGTGGATGGGGTATTTTCTAGTTGGATTAAGCTGGGGATGTCGATGGATTCAACTAGTTGGTGTGGAGCGCAGCATCTACACATCCACCTCATTAAAATTAGAAGAAAAGAGGTTTAACCTTAAACTACGTAGGTTTTCGGGTTCTTTACTGTAAGAGCGGCAAGGATGGGGAATTCCCTTCCACAGGCAGTGGTCTCAGTGGATTGACTGACTGATCAGCATTGATAGTTTCAAGAAACTATTAGATAAGCACCTGAAAGAACACAACATACAGGGATATACAATGTAATACTGACATATAATCACACACATAGGTTGGATTGATGGACTTGTGTCTTTTTTCAACCTCACCTACTATGTAACTATGAAAGGGGAGATGTGTGACGGGAGTCATTTTGGGTGGGGGCTTGTGAAACTCCGTGTCCAGCTCCCCCGGTCCCTCCTATGTGTAAATCACCCTGTGTCCATTATGGGCACAGGGTGACAGAGAACCTCAGTCTGATCTGTGCTAGTCAGACTCGCTGTACATCCACACTGGAATGTTGTATATATTTTGTGTTGTCGCATGCTGTTGTTCTGTTGAAATGTAATATTGGATGTGTAAGGTATAGTCTATAGGCCTAGAAAAATCAGTTTGTAAATGGATAGAAAACTGGCTAAAAGACCAAATTCAGAGAGTAGTGTTTAATAATTCATACCCTGAATGGTCTAAGGTTATCAGTGGTGTACCCCAAGGTTTAGTGTTGGGACCTTTACTTTTTAATATCTTTATAAATTATATTGGGTCTGGGATTAAAAGTACAATTTCTGTCTTTGCAGATGGCACCAAGCTATACAATGGAATAACATCCTTACAGGATGTCTCCAATTTACAAACTAACCTCAATGCACAGTTTAATTGGGCAACTATGTGGCAAATTAGGTTTGATGTTGATAAATGTAGTTTTGTACAGTGCCTTGCAAAAGTATTTCCCCCCTCCCCCTTGGCTTTTTACCTATTTTGTTACAATACAGCCTTTAGTTCGGCCAACAAAAGACCGATGAGAGCTTTTGGTCGGAAAATGCGACCGTGTGTATACTCCATCGGAATTTTGCTGGCCACCCTGAGATTGAGTGAGGCTGGGCCCCGCCACCTCCTTCCTGACACTTCCCCCTGCCTGCTCCTGTGTGCCACATTCCAGAGCCTCGTCCTGGCTGAGGTCTTCCTGTGTATGAAAAAGGGACATAGTTTTAGTTTTTTTGTTCATCAATCACACACAATTTTCAGCTCATGACTGTTGCAAATTGAATGTTAATAAATAGAAAAGACTATCATTCTGACCCCAGCATTTTTCATTCTTGTCACAATCATTTTTGGCCCCTACTGTCTATTGATATGTAAAACACTTTTTGTTAAATCATTCATTTGTTAGCAATAATAACATCTAGTTAACAACAATCATTTTCCCACAAAAAATATGTTTAAAAATACTATACCTGGCTCCATCTGGGCTCCTCAATTTCTTGCTGGATGGAAGGCCCAGGTTGGTCCTAGGAAGCCTCAGCTGGGGTTGAGGGAAGGCTGGATGGAAGGGGGGCCGGAAGAGTCAAAAGTGATTCCCTGGCTTCAATCTGGTCTTCTAGAAAACGCATCCTGCTGTAGTACCACAGACTGGGGACATACACATCCTCTTCTGCAGCTCCTGATCTAAGGGACTTCTTTCTGGACCTTCTGAAGCTCCTTCCTATGCGTGCTTCTCAAGCTACCAATTTTCTTCTCCACAAACTCGATGTCTGCGTTGGGGACCTGTGTCTTCACAAATTCCAGCAGTTTCTCCAGCGATGCCTTCCTCTCTGGTTTGTTGCGATATAAGGGGTTTTTCACCTCCCACAAATTGCACATATCCCTGTATCTGTCTATGAATTGGCAGAGGAAGTCTGGGTCTTTAAATTGTTTCATTTTTGCTGCAAGACCAAACAAAAGACAAAAACACTAAATATCAGGCTAATCTTATCCCAATATAGGCCTCAATCTAGAATCAGTATAGGCCACCCATGTCCCAAGTTAAAATGTTACCTTTGTTATTACATTTGTCGCTTCCGTTCCTCCTTCTTCCGCACACAGAACGTAGGTACGACACACGCGTGTTAGCTTTATATACACTGCGCATGCGTGAAACTCTGCCCGCGTCGCCCGTCCCTGACGTTCTTTCTAGAATATTTCCTGCCCCGTCTCTTTCATCCCAGTGGGGGAGAGGAAAATGGACACAGCAAGTGCATAATAGCAGTAACGACGAGGAGGAAAGCCCAGAGCAAGAAACGTCACGATCCAGTAGGAGATTTAAGGCCTCAAATATGTCCACTGTAGAGATGGCGGAGATGGTGGACATCTTGAGGAGGACCGACTATGACGGGAATTATGGACCGTACCCAAACCCAAATGTGAGAAAGGCCAAAATCATGACTAAAGTTGTGAAGAGTCTGCACAGGAATTTTGGGGTACGACGATCCAAAGAGCAATTGAGGAAATGATGGTCAGACCTGAAATTGAGAGAGCAGGATCAGTACAGAAAGATCAAGAGAGTTCTTCTAAAAGGTAAGTAGTTGTCATGTGTCCCTATTATTATTATTATCCCTTGCATGCTGTGCCATGAGCTTTTCTTTACAGTAATCAGTTGTAGTAAACATTGTTCATTTCCCAACTAAATACAATGTTTTTGGCATATACAGGGTTAACTACATTTGGTCATGCTAATTTGTATTCAAAGAAGTTTAGGACATTGTTGTCTAGATGTGTTTGAAACTAGAAGGAATTGTAAACTTGATTCAGTGTAATGTAAGGAGAGGAAACTCAGCATCTGTTTACACATCTGGACTCAGGTGCACTAGTGTGGGACACAAGAACAAACTTTTTAGGGTGTCCCACACAGGTGCTCCAGTGGATACTTGGGGTGTCTACATGTGTGAAACTTGTCCAAAAAAGGTAAGTATTCCAGCTTTGGTAAGGGAAAAAAATCAAGTCTTCAGCTTTGAACTCTGCCAAAACAGACAATTGTACCCCACTTCCAAGCAATGTTTCACATTCCTATTTCTGGCCTCAAATATCTGTGTGCTAAGTATACCTTTTGCTTCATTCTCATAGGGGAGCAAAGACTCGGAAAATATGAGGACACCAGGAACCCTGCACCTCCTGAAGAAGGGGAACAGAGGTCACAACATGAGGATGTGTAGGAAGGAGAGGTGGTTGAAATTAACACCACAACAGGTCAGTGTCTGACACCCCAGATTCAGGTAATAAATGGATGCCTGCATATTTATAATACATGGTGTGTTTTTTTTGTTTTAGGTGATGTGCATGTTGTGGAAGAACAGTCACATCATTTCACCAGTGACAGTGCCCAAAGGCTAATCCAGGAAATAATGTTTTGTAGTCGTGATTTAGACTTTAGACCAAAAAACAAATGAGATTGAACAAAAACTGAAGAACATGATTGAAGTACTAGGAAGAATATAAATAACCAAAAAATGCCACCATTTTGTAATTTTTTACACATTTTAAAAGCCAAATTTTGAAGATGCACACAGTGTGTCAACATGTGCTATCTGCCATCAGGGGATATCAATGTACGCGTTTTGTGCCTGCAACCCCTTCCTCATAACTCAAGTATGTGAGAGGAAGTGGTTGCACCCCCAAAACACGTCCATTGATCCCCCATGATGGGAGGTAGCACATGTTGACATTAGGCATGAGATCAGGAGGGAAATCCCCAGTTTGACTTCCAATTTGTGTGCATCTTCAAAATTTGGCTTTTACGGGGGTGACTTCACCCCATCTGATGAAGGCAATATCAACACATTTTGGACACTATAATGTCTGATATTGCCTTCAGTTTTTCAATGTTGAACTTTGTAAGTTCCTGAGTTGTGTATGTTTTGTTTTGAAACATGCCTGTTTATTTACCCTAAAAAAAAAAACTAAAACTTTATGAAACCAAGAATTTGGGTTTTTAACCAAAATATGTTTTACTATGCACATGTGCACGGAATAAAAGGTTTTATACTCAACAATGTGTGGCTTCTTCTTTCAATGATAAATACCAGTTTTTGTGTTAAGTTGGTGTTTACAGTGACAATGGGTGTTATTTAATAATGGAAAAAACACTTGGCACTACAAGTGCACTAGGGGAATCTAGGAGACAGCAAAAAGAAACCCAAGCAGTAAATGAAAATCAAGATTTTATCTGATAAAAGAGAAAATGTATTACAAATTGGCTGGCAAAGCAATGCCCCCCCCTACCTGTAAAATATTCTACATATTTTTCTCGCACTTCACGGGGCGCTTTGGGGGGGCAAGCCAGGACAGCCAGCTTCCAGGGCCGTCATTGTTTCCTGAAGTCCGGCCTCAGTCCCAACTGAGGCAACATAACTAGGATTATTGCATTTCAAAAAGTTATGCAGGATGCAGCAAGATAAAATTATGTGGTTCAGTTTGTACTCCGTCATATTTATGGCTGTTTGAAATAGGCAGAACCGGCTGGCCAGGATCCCAAACGTATTCTCCACGACTCTTCTGGCTTTGGTCAGCCGGTAATTAAAAACCCTCTTCTCTGGGGTGAGGGTCCTCTGGGGGAATGCCCTCATCACGTGGTCACCCAGACCGAATGCCTCATCTGCGACTAAGACAAATAGCAGTCCTTCCACGTTCTCCTCCGCAGGTGGCAATCCCAAGCCACCACTCTTGAGACGTCGATAGAACTCGGTCAGGGCAAAGACTCCACCATTCGACACCCAGCCATTCCTCCCCACGTCCACATAGAAATATGTGTCACCGACACCACCGCCATCAACACAATACTATGAAACCCCTTGTAATTATAATAGTATGATCCCGAATGGAGTAAAACAAGAAAAAAAAATGAGTCCTTTTGCACATAAACATTGCAAGCAGATTAGACACAAACATTCTTGGCCAGCATCAGTGTAACATTTATTTGAAGGAGTATTTAAAGGCAAAAATATAAGGCCTACTTATCAGATTCCTCCCTCCCTCTGATGGCCCCTTGGAAATATTTTAGGGGGGTATTGAGTTTGCGAAAAGGCATGTGGGAGACTCCTAAAATTCATGGAGGAAGGTGCTCTGGTCTGATGAGACAAAAATTTAACTTTTTGTCCATCAAAGA
This sequence comes from Lithobates sylvaticus, assembly GCA_028564925.1. Classification (NCBI taxonomy): domain Eukaryota; kingdom Metazoa; phylum Chordata; class Amphibia; order Anura; family Ranidae; genus Lithobates; species Lithobates sylvaticus. The sequence continues at coordinate 771,914,541 of CM053026.1, read as the reverse complement.
AAACGCTATGTCTGGCGCAAACCCAACACATCACATCACCCAAAGAACACCATCCCCACAGTGAAACATGGTGGTGGCAGCATCATGCTATGGGGATGTTTTTCAGCAGTCGGGACTGGGAAACTGGTCAGAGTTGAGAGAAAGATGGATGGTTCTAAATACAGGGATATTCCTGAGCAAAACCTGTGCCACTCTGTGTGTGATTCGAGGCTAGTACGGAGGTTCACCTTCCAGCAGGACAATGACCCCAAACACACTGCTAAAGCAACACTTGAGTGGTTTAAGGGGAAACATGTAAATGTGTTGGAATGGCCTAGTCAAAGCCCAGACCTCAATCCAATAGGAAATCTGTGGTCAGACTTAAAGATTACTGTTCACAAGTGCAAACCATACAACTTGAAGGAGCTGGAGCAGTTTTGTAAGGAGGAATGGGAAAAAATCCAAGTGGTAAGATGTGGCAAGACTCATAGAAACTTATCCAAAGCGACTTGGAGCTGTGATAGCTGCAAAAGGTGACTCTACAAAGTATTGACTTTAGGGGGGTAAATAGTTATGCACATAGATTTTTTTTGTTATTTTGCCCTATTTGCTTCACATTAATAAAAAAAAAAAAAAATCTTCAAAGTTGTGGGCGTGTTCTGTAAAATAAATGATGCAAATCCTCAAACAATCCATGTTAATTCCAGGTTGTGAGGTGAATACTTTACTTTGGTGCTAAGAATTTGCATGCATCGTACATACCAGGGGGAGTATAACTGGCAGAATCCATAGTGGAGAAGGATCTGGGGGGTTTGGTAGATCATAAGCTTAATAATAGCATGCAATGCCAAGCTGCAGTTTCCAAAGCGAGCAAAGTCTTGTATTAAGAGAGGTTTGGACTCCAGAGAGAGAGATATCATTTTGCCCCCCTGTACAAATCATTAGTAAGACCTCATCTGGAATATGCAGTTCAGTTTTGGGAACCAGTTCTCAAAAAAAATTGGGGAATTGGAAAAAGTGCAATGAAGGGCAACCAAACTGATAAGAGGCATGGAGGAGCTCAGCTATGAGGAAAGATTAGAGGAACTGAATGTATTCTCTCTTGAGAAGAGGAGATTAGGGGGATATGATCCCCAAGTGGACCATATAGTGAACTTGGTGTTGAGTTATTCAGTTTAGGTCATCACAGAGGATAGGGGGGCACTCTTTACACCTAAGCGATTTAATCTACATATACAGAAAGGTTTCTTCACAGTAAAAGCTGTGCAAATGTGGAATAGACTACCTCAAGAGCTTGGTTTGGCCAGTTATGTAGATTGCTTTAAAAAAGGCCTGGATTCTTTCCTAAATGTACAAAATATAACAGTTATAGGTAATGTTGATCCAGGGAATATCCGATTGTCTCTCGAGGGATCAGGTAGGCTTTTCCCCCTGCCGGAGCAAATTACATTATGCTTTCCTTGGGTTTTTTGCCTTCCCCTGGACCAACTGTGGGTTTAGGATTGTACCAACCAGACTAACTATGTAACTATGTTTTCTCTGACGCTCTGACCCAGATGCTCATTGTATTT